>JANTFA010052673.1:0-15090 GCA_026413405.1 Phytosciara flavipes | reverse complement strand
AGTTCAGCAGGCTACGTACACCAGATTTAAGTGAACACGCTCAGAAATCTGCGTAACCTTTACTCATAAAGCCTTGATATTGTCAATGCATATGTGGCAACATATAAAAAACAAAAATCAAAACCCACCGAATACTGTGGCGATCGATTGTCAAACGAGCAATACGAGAACAAATTCCTTCATCTATTGTAATCTAGTCATATAGTGCCAGAAAAGCATTCGTCAATCGATTTGCATTAATTATAGAATTTACGCATCTGTTGTGGACGATAAATTTCCGGCTTTTCAAGACGTGTGACCAGATTAGGAGAAAAATTCGGTAATTTGGTTCCGAAGCACGAAAACTAAATTTATTATTGCAATACAATGAAGACAACAAAAGTTTAGATCTCTTTGCTGTAACAGGAGCATGAAAAACCACCCATAATATGCACTCCGCAATTATACTGGAAAATTTTAAAATGAAATTCCGATAGATTAAGGTCGACTTAATAAATATAAATGAAAATCCCCAACTTTGCACTCAATAGGCTGAAAACCGATTACTTATGGAAAATATTCCCACGGGTTACAGTTCGATTGGGTTCTACAATACCTTCGGGACAAGATTAACGGAAGAATTGCTATTTATCTATCTCACATTTAATTACGTGCTGAATGCCACATTAATTTCATTTCAAAGAAACAAAATATTTTACGAAAACTAAAAAGGGATAAAAGGGGAGCGTTAATCGACTGTTATAAAATTTCGGAAAATATTTGTACAAACGATTGGACAGCGGCGTTTTGTGAATTCTGTTTTATTATTTACATATTCAAATTCAATAGATATAACGTGGAGTCGCATACAAGCTCATAACTCGTTCCCATCTTTTGGGTGGGTCAGATCCTTTGATCGATAATTACTCATCCCAACGTCAATTTTCATTCATTTAATTCGTCATTTCAATTTCATTTTCGTCGTTGTTAAAATAACGAAGCATTCATAATACTGCTGAAAATGTTCCAAATTTCATCTACTCATGACATGTCTCTTCACTCACGCCGCAAACTTCACACTCTAGTTTTTTGGCTATCAATTTGTTAGTTGTCTAAACATACTTAAAAAACAAGTTGTCAATTGCAGCGGGTAGAGATGTTTACATAAATAAATCCATTGCAACTAATCGACTACTCGATAAGTGCACCCTATCAGAAACGATAGTACAGTAGATTACGTGGGATGCGGCGGAAGTCATTTATTACATGAGGGATATAATTCGAACTCATGAATGAAACTGTTATTTTGACAAGATATTATCATATTCACGCTGAAGTTAAGGTACCGGGGCTTCCCACATATTAGTCACGCCTCTTTCCTGATTTCTTCAAAGAGAGAGGGGGCCTCTTGACACGTTGCATTCACGTTCAACCTTTACCCTGAATATTACGTCACATTTCAAATACCCTCCCATATTCTACTATAGGAAGAAGTGAAACGAGAAAATAATAAACCCTAACCCTTTGTATTTAGTTAAAATTTTCGCTCATTCCACTCATATAATCAATCATTCTAGTCATAGCAGCTTGTTCCCTTTGCCCTTCCTCTCTTACAACTTTATTTATCATACACATTGTCATACATAAATGACTTTACGATTTTCCAGTGTTGTCATCAGGTTAAAATCACTAACAACTCGACACTGATGCACTTTTTTGATTCAATGATGTGTCCTCCCCCCCAAATACTCCAATAGTGGGACACACTATTGACTCAGAAAAGTGAAGACTTGTCGAGTGATTAGTGATTTTAATCTGATGACAGCACTGAAAAAGCGTGACGTCATTTATGTACGACTCCTTTGGCCATTGGTGTCATTCGATTTTCGTGTCATTCAAATCAAGCAACATCTCCGACTCGTTGTAAACATTTTACGAGCGCAATTTGTTTGAATTACGTAGCTTGTGTCCATATACGGCGTCACACTCGTCATTTAAGATAATGAAATTCAGAATGAATGTGCTAAATTCAAATTTGCGATACACAGCTTCATCGAGCTTAAATAAATTTTCAGTAAATTTTCTGCTGTGAGACCCTGACTTTCAGTCAAGGGAATGATTTATTTAAAATTTATACATTACCGGTAAACGACCACTTTTAAAGCTTCTTCTTTTTTGCGTACTTCCTGTCGAATGAATTATTATTATTCAGTGGCACAGATTTTCCGCTTCGTATCATCATCATTCTTGAGTCGATACCGTATTGTATGAAAGTATCGTACACTCTCGTTTCGCATGCCATCATCATGATGATCTTGTCATCATTCAAATAAAATAATGGTTCAGGATTATGCTTAAATGGACATTTCACTATTACTATTACAATTGTTCGAGAGTCTTCCATACAATTGACAGAGTTCATTTAACATTCTTTCCTTTATTTGTAGTGTGTATAATCGGCAACCGGAATGTCTTAAATTTACAGAAATGTAAACATTGACACTAGCATTAAACATTAAAACATTAAATACCACCAATTCACCGCATTGCATAAAATACTACAAAATCTTTCTTTCCTACTTCCCAGCCGTATAAACATAGTGTGAGAGAGCTTAATGGTTCCCTATACATTCATAAAGTCTGAGGATATCAAGTGTATTCATTTGAAATCGAGACGTGGAAAGTGGAAAATGAAGAGAAAATTTTCCGTATACAAAATGAGTCGGAAAGTGGTGGTGTATCAGAAGGGAAAATGTACTCAGTCGAGAATTGGTCGTTGAGTGGTTCATATCGTTGTATCGAATTGTGTGAAAATTGTTGTTTCTCGAAATTTCAAATTTATTTCTATTTCGTCAACGGTAAATTGGGTTTTCATCGGGATTTTATTCATGGATCTTTAGTGTGAAAAAACGAAATTCTGATGAAGGAAATAGGACACCCAGAGAGTTCAAGTGAATAGAGTCAGCCGTTTAAAGTGAGTTGTTTAAAATGTGCATTCAAACGCGGCACATTATTCAAATTTTATGTAAATTGAAAACATTTCTTCGTCTTTGAAATTTCATTTTCCAATTATACGCCGTACACTCAAATTAGCACTTCAAAAATTTACAGAAAAAAGCATCAATGGTTATATCATCCTCTTAACTAAATCTAAATCAGCTAGCCCATTCATAAACTCAAACAATTTTTTTCCTCCCATCCGCATATACTTACTGTTATCAGCACCATAAAATCCATGAAAATGAAAATAAACGCGCCTGCAAAACTCCCATTTCATTTTTTTTCTTCCCATTTTCTAAGTAATCCGAATGTGTGTCAAGTGTTTTGAATGAGAAAAAAGCGAAATAAAAACAACTTTAAAAATCAAAGAAGAGTCTTCAACGTTCGAGAAGGCATTTAAACGTTTTTCACTTCTCCGTCTTCCAATTCCTTCTTTTTTTGTGTGAGCTATTAATTCAATGTTTTACAGTTGTGGTGAAAGCTCGTTGAAAATGCTCTCGGAATTGTGAGATGAATTTTTTTGTTGTTTTGTTTTAGAAATTAATGTGAATAATTATGAGATTCGATCTCGAAAGTGGATTGAGGTGGTGTTACAAAAGGCTATTTGTCGTCGTATAATTTGAACGGAACTAAACACTGAACTGAATCATGGTGTTCGGATATATTTATCAAATATACCACCACAATAACGGTGGTACGTGTGCTAAAGAAGAAGTCGACAGTCAAAGCATGCCGATAAATCATCAATCAGAATTCATATCACATGGTTCATCATCGAATCATCCGAAGAAAAAGGAAAATAATTATTCGGGAAATTTTTGTGTGGTTTATGTGTTGCTTGGAATTTTGTACGTATCCACCGGTGCTATAATATGTGCATATTATACGAGTCGACAGAGTGATTTGACGGTTTTAAGGGAGAATATCAAAAATGAATTTATTGTCAATGACATCAAACATATCGTGCAGATTGTGTTAAATGATATCAGAGATGAACATCAGCCGGTGTTTAGGATGAGCGAGAGGTGAGTGACTTTTTTTTGGACTTTTTGAAATTTATTCTAATGTTAAATTGTATCCGTTGACTTCAATTCCCTTGACTGTAAGTTGAGGGTCGATTTTTTTGTTCGGCGAGAGGTTACACATGCTTCGAGATGGTTCTTTCCACGCTCAAAATTTGCCAAACGACCCCTTTCACTACTTGTGATGTTCACCTAGCAGAATAGACCCCAAATAAAAGAAAAACAATTGAAATTAAAAATTTGAAGGAGTTATTGATTAAAATATGTTCGCCGCAGATGCTTATAAATCTTCGAAATACATGCTTCGAGATGGTTCGGTTGACTCTCAAAATTTTCTAAACGACCCCTTTCACTACTTGTGATATTTCAACATGGATACTCTACTCTAGATCTACGCGAGCCTGACCTGCAGCTTTCCATGTTTCACCAACCCTAATATAATACTAATTTCATGAACTCCGGCACAATGGAATACAATCACACCGTTAAATTATTATAAAAGGTATTTATCTCGTTTGGAATTTCATTCAGGCCAAATAGATAAAAAGGTGTATCCGACAAATTGCGTTTACTTTCCTATTCACATCCACAATCAATTGAACATAAAAATATATAAAATAACATTAAGATAAAACTACTAATGCCATTATGAACCAAACCTTTATAAATATGAACCTTTGTTGGGGAAAGGAAAATCAAATTGTTGTTTACTTTTCTTGTTTATCTTCTTCACGACGCAACAAAAAAAAGAAACCTCCACTTCAACAACCTTTCCATTTTCCTCTCTGCTTTATTGCTATAAATAGCAAAGATTTTCAATGATATTAGACTACACACATCATCAGGTGTGCTTTCAAAATCATATTATATCCTTCATATATATTTGAACGAACGAAACTTTTTATTATATAGACGAAACAGATTTTCTTTGTCGTAGGGAAAAAAATGCGAAGGGAAAATGTTTTTCACTCAAAGCCAAGTTTTTTTCTTCTATATGTCGGATTAGGGAAAGAGAAGACTGAATTGAGGACAATTTACGCGGCATGGTAAAGATACTGAAAGTATGCTATAAACACGTTATCTACGGCGTAAAGAAAAAATAAAATGGAAAAAGCGACCCACAGAATGTATTATGTCAGCGCTACAGCATCGATTAGAAATTAGATAAGACTGAAATACACCATGGACATGATCATTTTTCCCATCAACGCGATACGTAATTCATTATGTACGACTTAGCTAGTTCGTTACTATATCGACAATGGTTAAGCTAAGCCTTCCAGCCTAATACATTTTCCTGTTTTTGTTGTCGATATTATAGGATCAGCCGTCTTTAACAGATATGGAGTAGACAATAGTTATTTGTTAACCGAGAGATTAGAAAAAGAAATTCAAATAAGAGCGAAGTTTGCTACTAGAGCGAAGCGATAAGCCGCTCGCTCGAGCTGGAATTTTCTATTTTCACCCAGAGGTGAACACAACATTTTTCATATTTGGGTGGCGTGAATTACCATAATCTTGCCACTAAACGAACACATCGTCAGTTGGTTACACCAACTTTCAAAACAAAATCAAAGTGACAATTCAGGTGAGAAAATAGAAATTTTCTCACCTGAATTGTCATTAGACAAAACGTCAACAAAACACAATATTCTCACTGTACACAGTTGAAATAGAGTTGAGTTAAAAAGGGTATTTACAAAATAGGTAGTCTTCGACGTTCCTCATAGCACTTTTAATATTATCATAGTGAAATCCAGACAAAAATTTCACTAAATTACAACCCAACTGAAACAAAAACTTTGGAAAGAAATGAACTTCAAGTTATGGGAACATGAATTGTTTTCAGAAGTTTTGTTTCATATTGATTTTGAAGGTTTTACGAGTTCAAACAATACTTTAAAATCACAGACGTATCGCCTCCGGTTTTTCCCAGAAACGTCTCATTCCCAAAAAAACCAGCTATCATACCTACGTTATTAAAACTACTACCATGCTACTCGAACTGTGAAAGAGTACATACATTGAATAAAGACTAATTAAGAATAATGCATATCTGCCGAGTTATTGACCATTCAAATGTACTGGCAACACTGAAAATGGTGGACGACATTCTTGCATGACCCCTAAAGCACCCTTTAGAGCAGGTATAGCAATTATCAAAGCATAACCAAACAATTGCTATCTAAAGCTTATTATGAAACTAGGTCCCACCTATTGCGCGGGTCAGATCCTTGACTGACTGAATTTCTCAACTGATTCTCGTTGCTTTATTGATTCATTAGCATCAGATATTACATGAAGTTATGCAGTCAAGTCGTAAGTACGCATTCGTTCAAACAATCCGTTCAACAAAAAACCGCCCACCTAATATTCAAAACATCCCAATAATGGAAGTGAACTGTTGACTACCACAGAATTTCAAAAAAGATTCTACATTATTTTGCTTACCTCTTGAGTAAAAATGAAACTCGATAGTCTCGAGTCGAGACTCGAGCAACCTTTTAATTCGGATGGGCAATCTAATATTTTCAATTGATTTTTGATCCAGTATGGTCACCGGATAGCTGGATCCGGTTTCGAATTGGTTGACTGGGTCGGTCTCCTTCATTTTAACGAAAGATTTCAATGAACATGAACGTTGTGTAACAACGATTCAAAATTAGATTTGTAAAGAAGAAGAGCTTCGTTGGTCTAGTGTTAAGGGCTGCTGTGCACGGGTTCGATTCCCAGACGGATCATCTTTTTTTTCAAATGTAGTTTTCGAAGTGTGTATTCTTGACATTCTAGCTAAATAAATAACGGAAAATATTTGCTGTTTCATCTAAACATTCAGCTACCGTAATTCGATTGACACCTTCGTCAAACGATAAATATTCTTCTGAAAACACATAAACAAGTGCTTGAATGAGTATGTGAAGCATATGCTCAAAGCAAATGCTTAACATTCTCACACAAGTAAATGTGTGGTGAAGCATTCTTATGTCGTTGGTTCGTTTTTCCGTTCTATTGACTAAGTCAATAAGATTTCATGGAAAACAGAGATGCCAATCATCCAACCTCCAACAGACCAAACCATAAATATTCGCTTGGAAAGATTTCAACTGGTTCTTTGGAGACATCTGATATATTTATTCGAGCCTTCGTGGCCACATCTATGAAATCACGTGCACATGGGACTATTGCGACAAATCGTCAGTGTTACATTCTCTAACCTTAAATGACAAATTTCTCATCATTTTGTTATGGCACGAACCCCGACAGAAAGCGACACGCTTAATAAGTTCGATAATGCTGGGAATATGAATTCATAATAATTGATGTTCCTAATTTGATTTGAAATATAATCGATTAATTTCCATCATCTTCCTCATTAAAATTCGCATGCCAATGGAGTCTGATTGTTATTATTATTAACGTCAATGAAGCATGTGGCACTAAACTCTATGTACTACCCCCCGGTATAAATATAATAAAACTTTATTTTATTTCCCCCGCAAGAGATATTTTATCATGAGACGGGAAGATAACCGAATAAAAATGTAATCACATTTTAAGAAAACAAACTAATTATCATAATGGAATAAAAAGGATCGACATTTTAGACTTTTGTTTCGTTCGAAGCTTCAGCAAATTCCCCAATGAATAAAGGGACTTGTTTTGTATTCCATCAGAACTTGTTAAACAATATAATATATCGTCGGAGAGGATACACTCTTCTCCGACGTTATTTTTTATGCATAGAGACGAAAATAATCGTGTTAGACATACGTGATGTATAATGTAACGTAAGATGTTGTCTGTATCTGACGGAAGATTTTTATGCGTGCACATGCTTTCATTAAATTAAAGGAATATATGTTGTGATGATGTTGTGTGTGATGGGGAGACGACGACGCTTCGAGGATGTTTTGTGGAAAAACAATGGCTTTAATATTGTACCGTTAAATTACTAAATTAATTTGGTAGGTAATTCCAACAACAACTACAAAATACAAGCGTCGATCTATTGATAGAGTACGAAATGCTTGATAGGACTAATGTAGCAATGTTGATCTTTATTTGTATTACATAAATTATAGGGAGCCGGGGATGGCTCAGTGGTAACTTATTGGCCTTCAACCAAGAAAATCGTGTTCGTGTTTACCGAATTTTGTACTGGATTCGTTTCTCTATACATTGAATAGCATTAATAAGCTAACGTTTCGAAGCACATCCAAGCTTTATAATATGGGTGGTTGAAGTGGTTGGTGCATCTAATGACTTGTAGACAGAACAGTGGCATGTTAAAGCTAAGTCAAGAAACCACAGATATCGGATGTACTTCATGTTAAATGTCTCGTTAGTAATGTCTTATTCTTTCAGTTAGGAGAAAAGTCCGTTGAAAGTGTGAAGTAAGATTTCTCCCAAAATCAAAGTCTTTCCTCAAAGCTAATGATGTGGATTAGATATAAACTCGTACTGAGGACTATTTAGTTTGATATGCCGTTTGTAACAAAGCTAGACGTTTTGGGCAATGCATTTGGTGATGCCTATAGATGCCGAATCAACAGTTCGCCTGTCCGCATAATCGCATAATTTGAGTAAATCTCAATCGATTTCGAAACGGTTTGAAGGTATTGACAATAGCAAGCTACTCTTTGGAAAGGGCTATTTGTAAACGGCCTATGCCTGAGCTAAGGCCCTTTAAGTGTTGAGGCGTATTTTAAGCACATATAGCGAAAAACCCCACTTTACGTGTGAGTAGATCAACAAATCACGGATACCAACAATACCAATTCAAAAATCGAGTCACTGAATCGTGAGCTAGAGGCCTTAGAGTGAAATTATGTAGAGCACTAAATGTTTTTGCATATGAATCGGTTGATTTCATTTTCGTGATTTTGGTTTAATTTGAAATACCAATACCAATGCGAATTAAAAAAGGAATCGAGTCAGTAGGTCATTAAGTAGTACCCTTGAAGTGTTGGGAGCGAGAGTCACTAATAGTTTTTGTGAATAACTCCGCGAATACCTCGATCAATTTTAATTTGATTTTCATGAGTTTTATTTCATTTAAAAAGGCAAATGGAGTCCAAATTGATCTCGGTTAAAAAGGATTCAAAGCCTGGGACTAGACTAAGGGTGATACTTTAGGCTCTATCCATTTGGGCTGTTTTGGCAAGTGCAAGCTTTGTAAGGATTTTGATAATTGTACTGGTAGTCTTCGATTTTTAGTTCGGATGTAAAAGGATATTCGGTCTATCAAACATAACAGATTGGGTTAATCAAGTTCTGAAATAAACCGAGAGTTTCTTTAATCTACAACATGCTGCAATTGCACTGAACCATGGTCTGGGAAGAACATCGCAAAAGTACAACTTCCTTTTAATCTACTCGTAACACAATTCAGCCAGCATTCAATGAAAACTTACATTCTGTCCGTCATATCCCTAATAAATTATTATTCCAATTTCAGCACTGCGTTGCCTTATGAAAGCAGTGTAATTCAAAATGAAAGGAAAAGTTATCAAATGCATCATATCATGCGAGAAAGAAGGGAAGCTAGTATAACAGTTGGAAATATGGTAACTGGAAAACAAAACGAAGGTAATTGGTTGATTAAGAATTTAATTTCCGTCACGAATTTTTCATTATTTTGACTAGAAGATGTGTATAATGTTGAAAAAGGAAAGGGATCAGGAAAATAGATATAACAGACGTTAACCTTTCAGAAGCGGCTAGTCATCTGTTATTAACAGCAATGACAAAATTAAACTATGCGTTCGGTAGAGTGCTTACTTATATGGTGAATCCTACGGTTTAACAAAGGAAATAAAAGATTTTGTACCAAACATTGAGAGATATTGTTAACTAGTTGTTCTACTGTTCACAATAGAAGTAGTAGATTTCATCATGTTTTGATACGCTGAGGTCCGCTTCTCAAATGTTAAGACTGTTGAGCCCTGGAGATTGTAGATTTTGACAAAACTAACTGCAACCAAAGTAATGATAGTGGTGCCATCTAGGTATCATTGCCTTGACTGCAATCATTAGAATCGTCGTAAGCCTAAGAAATTTCCCCCTCGCATTACCAATAGCAAACTGACTTCTGATTTTTCTGGATCATCCAACAGTTATTTTGATTTTCCAGAACAAGAAAAGTTTGTGGAGTTTTTCAATCCGAAGATCAGACGAGAATTAGAAAAGAAGGACGAAGAATACAAGAAAACTCATGGATATAAGGGTGCAGCTCCCGGTGGAGATGAATGGACTTGGCTAACGAACTATTGCAGAATACCGGTAAATATTTTAACACAAACATTAAATCGACCTGTCTCATTTCTGTCATTATTTTGGTACACATCTAAATAAAAGCTTTTGTGCTGAACCTTTAATCTTAAAACAAAAAATTTTAGGTTCATATCCCTTGGTTAGTCGACTTTAGAAGGGTAAAGACCTCATGTCATTCTTTCTGACTTTACGTCAATTTGTACCCTTTTCTTTCCGTATTCCATTCGGAAGATTAACAAATTGAAAAGAAATTTCATTTTCCAATAGCGAACTCAATATTTTTATGAGAAAGAAAATTCTTGAAGATTACGTGACAGAATGTGGAAGAGTAGAACAATGCTTTCCGTTATATCTATACCTGCACCCATATATGTTCACCTAATAGAAGGTAAGCCAACACTTCCCTCAACGGTGTAAATGTTTTCAGAAGTAATTTATATTGCGGTGAGCGCACACAACAAAGCGTTGCACAATTTAATTAGTTAAACAAGAACAACAAATTTAACATTAATTCCAGTTTGAATGTCTACCGCAAAGCGTTTATTGGTGTAATTAAAACCATATAATGAAATTATTTTTGATGTAAGAACATGCGGAACATGGAACATGGAACATGGTAGTAGTCCATTACAAATTCGAATTATTTACTGATCAATTAGAAATTGGTTCATTTGATTACAACCGTAAATTTGAATTTAATGTTTACGACCAGGAATTTCTTTTCAAAAAAAATTGAAATAAATGAACAATGGACTCATAAAGCGTCATCCCCCAAGTTTAAAAGCTTTACATTTACATGAACATAATGGTTACAGTTTCGACTATAAAAGAAATGGTTGAGGAAACAAAACTTAGGTCGCTTTGTAAAATGGATTGCATACATTCTGGTGTGTAACAAACGAAGCGACGCTATCTACTGCTAGCGCTTTTCTTTCTTTCACGGCATGGCAGTGGTTGTGGTTTTAATTTCTGAAGTAGTTAGAGCGTAGATATAACCGAAGTTGTTAGTGAGAATTCGTATATCAAAAGAATCATTTCTGCTTGTGCATGTTCGATCCGGATGTCACTTGCGAGACCATCTTTCGTCACTTTCTTGCACACATACCTTTCACTCGATTTTCTCTCTTACAGCTCGTAATTGGTGTAGGACCACACACGTAAAAATGATTCTCGATGTATGCGCCTAATACAATTGAGTGGTTCGTTCCTTGTAATGTACATGGTTTTACTGTCTTCTTCTTCTTCTTTCTTAGCCTCATATCAACTGCTGAATGTAGGCCTCCCCTAGCTCCTTCCATCTTGATCGATCCATTGCTGCTTGTTGACAATTCATTATTGCTGTCCATCGTTCTGGCGGTCTGCCTATGGCTCGTTCTGTAGGCGGTCTCATGATGTTTTTGGTCATGCCCAATTCCACTTCCAGAGATTTTACTGTCTGCCCTATGCGAAAATAGAACATTACATAGTAACACGCAGCCTGCGAAAACGATCCATTACATGGTGGAACATTCTATGTTAATTTCTCATGAATTTTTATGTGAAATTAAACTTTTACATGTGGCAGGCATTAAACGAGACTGGATGCTGCTACGTTAATTCATTAATTTGGAAACAGTTTCATGACAAGAGAAAACTAAATTTTTGTGTTTCTGAACCACTTGCTTCGGTAGTTGGCTTTTGGCAAGTTGCTCAATCAACACAAACAGGTTTCCTCAATCAATTACTTTCGCAGCATTGAATGGAAACTACTATTACACGTGTCATGGCACAAGCTTACCGCAGCAAATACATAAATATCTAAATGAGATCTCGCATATGATGCCACATAAGATTTGCGCCTAAACGAGTGTCACATACACAGACTGACTTTGTCCTTATTAAGAAAATCATTTGTTTCACCCCAGTTTATCTGCAGCAAAACGATGGTTTCGAGAAACTTCTGGCGTTAGCTTTTGCGTGATTTTTCGTGTCATTCCGCGTAAAAATGTTTTTTTCGTTTGAATGGATGCTAAATTGAAAATTGGATTGTGTCTGGAATTTCCGAACTTGTAGAATTTTCTCACATTTTCGTATTCATTTCCCAAGAAGAACGAGAAAACAACATTCTCAGAAAGTGAATAGCACTAACGAAAAGACATTCTTAATTGACGGGATGTTATCAGCCGACAACTTTGCAGCTATAAAAAGCACTTCGCTAACAACGTATTTAGCATGACACAATTGCGGAGCGACAAACTTTCCGTGTTAAAGATAAAAATAATGAAAAGTCTGTCGGGTTTTATTTCCGTTTCGCATTGAAAGGCTTTTAGGAAAATTGCAAAAAATAACTCTCACCTTTTCACACAAACATCAGCCCGCAACAATATACCAAGTGTACATTGTGTATCATATATGTATACCTATACGAGACCACCACCGGTACGCAAAATCTGGGTTTATTATACTAAATCGTTTTGAATACAATGGAAGGGAAAATGGAAAGGAAAGAAATCTATTTGCATAAAAATAAATAAAGAAACGGCGTTCTCCCTCTTCCAACTTCTTTTTTTATAACCAACATTTTGCCTGGAAGGGACTGTAAAACATTAATTTTGTGGACTTTTTTCTTGGTGCAGACACATATATAAGAAGACTGCGAATGTGGTTTATTCAAAATCAATTTCGGACTATTACAAACATTTTGAATAAAGCTCTAGCCTGACACACGAACATCTCGTTATTATGCATAACTCATTTCCAAACTTTACAAAATTGCATTTAACTTTACCTTTTAGTATGAATCTGTAACTGGCTTCTGCAGTGCTACGAAAGAGTATTGTCCCGTGGGTCCACCAGGTAATTTATAAAGTGTTTTCACCTTAAGAAACTGGTGTAACTTTTAACATCTTAAAGGATTACCCGGTCCAAAAGGTTATCGAGGTGACATGGGAATGCCAGGTAGATATTTCGTTTTACGTTAACATTAAATTTATTGTCATCGTAAACCATGTTTGAGTGATTTCCCCCATATAAGCAATGTCTTATTTTGTCAGGTCCAACGGGAAGAGATGGAAGAGGACCGAAAGGATTACCGGGGAGCCCAGGCTTAGGTGTGTTCTTAATCATTTTGCTATTTGTTATATTATGTTCATGTGATCCATTCTTATTTGTTCCGTTTAGATGGGAGAGATGGGGTAAGTTCACCAATGATGATGTAATATTAGAAAAGTATTTCTAATGCGATTGGTTTAGGTACCTGGAGAACCTGGCTTAGACGGAGTTCCTGGTCGAGCTGGATCTGATGGCATTCCCGGGAAAGATGGTACTCCTGGTACAGATGGTAAACATGGATTGAATGGAAAAGACGGTAAGTGTATTGAACTGTTGGGGTTCGTTCACTCAGCAACAAATTAATAAAAACAATTAATAGGAAGGGAAGGAGCTGTGGGATCACATGGGCCTCAAGGACCGCAAGGAGAAAGAGGTAAGTTTGCAGTAACATAACTTTCACATGTTTAGACCCGCACGAAGTACGAGGGTTTCATGCCTTTACTCCTACATATTCAACACGTCAATTTCGAACTCCGGAGTAAGGGCAAACCTTCTGGGGTCACCCCTAGATGCCAAATCTGCATGATTTTCATGAATTTTGTCTTGTTAGGAAGGTAGTGTCAACCGCAAAGTGGTGGTGCTGTTTTTCTAGTGGATTCTACTGGTTTTAGTCTCGTGCGAAGTACAGAGGGCTATTAGGTTCCATATGCCAGTTGTAACAATCTGAATTTAAGCCAGTTGGTAAGGACATAGCATTTGTTCGTCACTTCTATAACTTGAGTAAATCAAATCAAATATTTTCGGACGGCCTATGCTTGGGCATTAAAATCGGTTCACTGGGCCGTGAGCTAGTGGCCTTAGAGTGAGGTTAAAAAGGACCCTAACTTAGACTCTAAGTGTTTTCTGAGTATAACTCGAGTACATTTCATCCAATTTTCATAATTTTTGTTTCATTTGACATTAAAATTGAGTTCGAATTGTATCTCTGAAACGATGGTTTCGGGGCATCGCACTAGACTCGACTCTATGAGCCTCTTGTGGCTGTACTTCGTGTGAGCTGTTTCACACAACCGTCGACTTCCTACAACTTTTTGATACTAGGCATGCGATCACACACACACACTCTAGCATTGCTTAGATACAGGATTACGTAAGCTAGGTTGTACGGGATCGACTCCGACGCAGCATCGGCTACATGGTCTATCTGATTTGCCTTTCACTTGATTTTGGTGGTGAATTTTTTGCAAAGCTTATATTTTCAAATTAGATTGTTTTAAAGATGCAGTGTTGCAGGCTAGCTTTCAGGTGCCTTCTATAGACACCTAACGATATGCCGTGCACTACTCGTACGGATCCACAACATGTTTCTAAACTCTATCCCTCCGCGTGCACATATTTGATTTCCTATACCTTCAACTAGAGGTGCCTCACTTTCCCCTTTATAAGGACGTCATTATTGCATAACTTCTAAGATTGAATTTTCCGAGCCAAAAGCAGTATACGACATTTTCGTATGTGTTAAAAGTCGAACCGAAATTTTGCTTGTTTGTTTATGTTGATTGCTGTTCGAAATGTCAAACTTCCGGTTGTTCCGTTGAAACAAAAAGTCTTATCTTTTTCTCTAGAAATAAAATGAAATTTGTGACAACACGTAGCTTACCGTATATTAACGCATGGATGACTTCTATAACCGATTATGCATATTCAGTGAGGTGTATTTCCAAACTTGTACAATATAAATTGAACCAAGTCACCGGAAGCTTTTACTAAATAAACAACACCTTCG
>JANTFA010052562.1:0-15092 GCA_026413405.1 Phytosciara flavipes | reverse complement strand
AGACTTTTCCATACAAAGTTTTCCTCACTGAGTACTTGAGACGTCTGATTTCGGCCGATTGAGACTTTTGTGAGAACAGATTTTTACTTGGGGCATCTCCATTACATGTCACCGTTTTGTGATCTATTTCTCAAAGGCGGCATCTCCATAGCATATCCATTATATTTTTCACTTCTAATGCTTGAAGTGCCGTATCGAACTTCGAGAAACAAAATGTATCAGGTTTTAACATAAATTTTACTTAAAAGGCAATACAGGTAGAGGCTCATTTACTTTCATTATCGAAAGTAATAGGGGACAAGCGCACTGTTCCCGCTGTTTTTTTTTTAATTTTGTCGCAAAATATTCACATAGATGGCACTGAAATAGAATTAGGTGTCACAAAAGTGTCGCATTTCCATGAATTAAACAGCATATCTATACAAACAACCCCTTGGGAAGAGTGCATTGTTTGAGTGCACAGGTGCACTTTAGTGGTGCGGTTTTTGTTTAAAACATTTGCTGGAAACGTCCGAGCATCAGCGATCCACATTCATCATAAGAAAGCATTCGTTACCTAAGAATTGTTTCGTTATTACGTGTGAGGAAGATTGTGTTGTATTTTAGAATAAAACTTTATTTATCTGTGCTCATAGCCAGTTCGATGGAAAATTTTTGACTTTAGACGAACAACATAAAAATAGTGAGCCGGATTTAATAAAACTTTACCGAATTGTGTGATTTCATAATCAGATGAAATCCTCTTGAAAGAGGATAGAGTGACACAAGTATTACACAAGTGGTGAAATCAGCAAGGATGACATTCAAAGTTTCGTTACGGAAAAATTTACTACCCCTACCAAGCCTATTGTTTATCAAACAAAGAAAATTGCGCCACAAATGGCAGGTGATGCCGCTTCCATTTGTTAAGTCAATTCAATCTGACTTCATAGACGTAAGTGTTCACGTCCAAAAACCAACGCCTCAATCTATCCGCAGTTATTGTTGTGAGTATTTCGTAAAGATGCAATCAAAGCTAAAGAGGTGGCCTAAAAGAGGCACGAAGAACGGGCATAGACTGAAAACGACGACAAGTAATTTCTTGAAGAAAAAGCGATAACAAGAGGAACTGGAAAGCACAGATGCTGCTATTTTCACAACGCCGCTATAATCCACGAAACCATCCAAACCATTCATCACACCAGCGAAGAAACACAACCCAACAAATTCGTGAAGTAACAGGTGAAGAAGCCGAGCAACTTCAAAGCAAATCGATGAGGCTAAGTAAGTGGAAGGCCCGTTAGACCTTTCATGTTGGCGATGTTTTGATTTTGTCATTAACATTTAATTGTTTTTAGAGAAAAACAATAAAAACATTGCTGCCGAACCGTCGAAAAATGAAGCGAAACTCTGCAACTGGAGAAACTTGAGCGCGACCGTCGACGACAATCCTAAAGAGAAATGAAAATTGAAACCAAATGTTGGCAACGAACGTGATTCAGGAAAATATGACTGGACTCAGACGTTGGGGTGAGCCGTCTATGTTAAGATTTTTGTTAAGATCTAGCATCTAGTTGAATTCAGATTGATAATTGTAAGCAATTAATTTGGCAATCATTAGAAATAAGCGCAATCACATTTATCATTATAGCCTTCAAATCGTGAGTAACAATAAGTAACTCGTCAGCAGAATAATTTTGTAAAAGAAATGAAGCTAGAACATACAACTCAAAGACTCTGGTATCAAAATTGAATTTGGTCGAACATTTCAGCATTCGAAGATACATGAGATACACGAGTGATCTCATAAATAATTGAATTTGGTTGTTAGTTCTATTACTAAAAATCGAATTAGGCTTTTTATATTTAATCTACCGATGAAACTCCAAGTGGTTTGTGTAGTATTCAATGAGAAAAAATCAGTGAGAGCAAACCACGTAAAATTACCAAGTTACTTAGGGGTCATTCAAATAGTGCGCACTTTGTCAAGGGGGAGTGGGGAGTCAGACCAACATTTTGAATTTTTTTTCCATGTATTCTCGCGTGCAAAGAACTATTTGAACGACTCCTTAGCGTTAAGTGCTTTCACATATAATTTCAATCTCTTTGTGATTTGTTTCAAAAATCATTGAAATCTTTTTCCTTTCGTGATCGTCAACCAAAAATTGTAATTTTACTTTTGAGATTTTGTTTATCGATGTGTTGCGCTGGGTCTGGCATTGGACTCATTCCCAATTTGTTATGATGATCGGTGACACTCGCTGTTGTTGTTCCTATGAAAGTTTGTCTTACCACTATGGCTAGTCGAAGGCCGAGGGAGAACTTGACGAGCCAAACCATTAAAGGAAACTTCACTGATTTAATCCACCCAACTTTATTTGACAGAACGTTTACTTGTTACAGAACTTCTACTTGTTACAAAACTTAAATGCATTTATTTAATAAAAACAACAGCAACTTCGAGGTAATGATTTAGGGACGAATGAGTCGAAAACACAACAACAACGATATTCAGATTCAGGCACTTTTAATTGTCTCACTACAAAGACTTAAGGTGGCATTTGACCCGACGGTTGTTGGAGGCCACGCTGAATGAGTCAATAAAAACCAAAAGTGCTTTCAACTCATGACGCGAAAAAAAAACACGCATCGTATTCGGCGGGAAACGTTTCTAAAAAGTCAATTGTTACTTGTTGATGTATACGTGATGATATCGGTTGTACATTAAACAGATGCTCACGTGTTTGTTTCTCGCCCATGTCAATAGTTGTCATTTTGTAATCGCTCGCAAGTCGTATTCTCCTGATCAGCTCATCTTTTATGCACGCATCAAACTCTGTCAGTTTGTCCGATGTAATGTCGTGAATTATATCATTGATTCCTGATAGACACTGTCTTTTTGTTGGGTTGTCACTATTCACGGTTCGTTGTGGCACCTCTGAATACTTATCACGTCGTTATTGTCGTTCTGGTGTCCGGTTTGTTTACGTTGTATGACTTTCGTCATGAACAATTTGTATTTTTCGGTTGTGAATGAGAAATGTTTTCCCGTAGCACGGTCACATAATCGTAAATTTCTTGATTTTGGTGTTTGATGTGATATTTTACACACACTTCGTTATTATACGTGATTTTGATTCAAGCGTTCATAAATTATTTCGTTATGCGAGATCGGTTGATCTCCTGGGTGCTTTCTTTTGTATAGCTTTTTTGTTGCTTTTATATACTTTGCACATCAACAACACAATTAAGATAATAACGATGATCGCCAGTAAAATGGGCACTGTTATTGAATGGTTCTGTACGATTTCTTGCACTATGGTAATGTCATTAGCATTACTGTTCCCTTCTGTTTTAGTGGCTGTTGAACCCATTTTATTTTTGTAATAATTTTGAATTATGATTTATGATTAATTAATTATAATTAAGTCACAGCACTGGCAAAGAGTCGCCGTGTTAAGTAAAACTAAACTGTCCTGCTCGACTGCGCAATATATTATTGACATTCATTCTTCATTCCTGCTTAACTTAATATTCTCAAAGAGAGCGCGAGAGTGTAATTCTCTTGCGCATATAAATGATTGGTATAAAGTAATAAGTATCAAAGTAGTCAGGGCGCTACAATGGTTCGAGGTCCAATTGTAGATGAGGAAAGAAAAATAACTCAACACAAACAATGAAATAAATACATTTAATAAAAAAATTAACTAAACTAAACACACAAGAATCGTCCGTCTTAAAGATTAAAATTTCACACAGACGGTATGAAACAAAACACGAAAAGGACAATCCAAAGCCCCATAATCTTGTTCAAACTGTAAACGATACTCAAATCGTCTCATACAGGTGAAGCAATAGCATGCATGCCTACATGCAAACATCATTCGAGGTGATCGTTTTGCACATGCGATTCAAAGAGCTAACTCATATTCGCTAGGTACGGCTTCGTACGCTAGCGACTTAACAGTAGGCAACTCGACCACATCCATTTCCTTCAAAAGAACATTTCTATCCTCTGCACTTAATGGCTGTAGTCTGTTAACCTCATTTATTGGACACATTTGATCTTGTGGCTGATGCCATGCTGTCTTTGGAGTAGTGGTAAAAGATTGTTGCTCACTTAACGGTTGAAGTGACCTGGTCATACCAGTACCACTTGATGTAGATGGTCTTTGATGATCGACCACGCCCGAGGGTGCCACAATGTCGGCCATGACCTGTTTACATTGGGCCAATGGCAATGCCTCGTTAATTTTGGTTAAGATATCTACAGAAATATATAAACAAAAGAACAAATTAGCAAAAGAAAATAAAAGATCCTTCTTTGAAAGCTCTAACCGCCATTTTATCGTGTTCCGCAAGGAAAGTCTGTTGTATTGCCGGCTGGTCATAATTCATTGACTTTGTCTGACAGATGTTTCAATTTCGTCCTAATAATTTCAGCAAAATCAGTGACTGACTGATGCTGTCTTTGTTGCATGGACAATAATTCGTTCTGTAGCGTGGGGATTGACTTTTTATCAGCTATTCCATCTGATAAATCCTTTTTTATTTTTATTCTTACGCGAGCAATTTTTTGAGATATGTCCGGTCTCTTTACAATTATAACACTTCGCAGTTTTCTTGTCTTTTTCGAGTTATCACGAACAAACTGTTTAGTAACCAAAGCACTTTCGACATTTTTTTTTCTATCTCTTGAAGAAGAATATTTTTCACATAATCGAGTGTCGATTGCTTACCATAATTTTCCAAACCCATGATCATTGGACGATAATCCGATGTAAGTCCTCCCAGTAGAAGTGAAGGATTTCGTCGTCTAGATTGGAGCCAACCTTTTTCACTTTCATTGATAGAAGTAAGGTTTTGTTCACGTACTGCTCTATCGAATCAAAATGACTCAATTTGGTCGACACTGGCTGCTGAAGTAAGGCAACCTTGCGAGTAGTACCATAGTCTTCGAACGCACTGTTTAATGCATCCCTGCATTCCTTTGCCGTTTTTGCGTCTCCGATGTATGAGCCGCCGGCTCGATCAGGAGAGTTATTTCTGATTTGGCTCTTAAATCACTTTCCCGATCCGTCTCTGATACATCACTAGGCAAACCCTTCTCTACAAATTTCCAAAAACCTTTTATTATGAGATACGATTGTTCGTACGAGCGGCCGACGAGTTCCCCGAATCGTGTCTCTGTTTGCTTCAATGTAACGAACCCCATTAGTTCCATTGTTAAAGCCTCAATTGTTATTTCCTCGACGAAAATTCGAATAACTAAAGTTCGAGTGATAGTTGTTTCTACGATAACCTCTATTGTTTTGGCGTCTACCTCTAAAATTACCATTATTACCGTATTTTCGACTCATAAAATTAATAGACTCAAACTCACAAACTTGTCTACTGCTTCGTTCAAATTTAGGAACGTGCCTTGATATGTAAAAAAAAGTGGAGATGCCGCTCTTCTAGAAAGCTTGTAATACTGGAAAATAGAGGGTATGAAATAACAATCAGCAAATAATTCGTATCTAAAATGACTGGCGTCACCGCAATTTTTTTGTTTGAAGTAAATATTTGAAAGAGAAATTTTATGCTGTTTCACTTGTATGTCGTTTTATAATTTTATTGATAAGTTAGGAAAAACCACCCAGGTATTGGAATATTCAAAATTAAGTTAATTTCTGAACTAATTGCAATATCTGTTACCTTAGGGTACAAAATAACCATAGTCACCCAATTCATTCCGGTGCATAAACAAAATCTAATACGAACCCGAATTGGAATGGGGAAATGCTTTTATACAATAAATGGTTACATTGTCTATGCAGTTCTTTAAATAAATTTTCCCATTTGCCACATTTAGGGGTAAATCCGGCAGATGTGAGGCATAAATAGGTAAAAATGATAACTTGAATAATTCAATAAGAACCATAACCAAAATCTGCCGGTCCTCTTGAGCTTCATTCCTACTGTGAGGGATTGAGGAATTGTGGATAAATAAAATATGTTGAGATGTATCTTCTACGATAATCGATGAACCACAGGGGCAATGGAATTAAAAAATACTTTTATTCCTAAAGGATCTCCTGAATAATTCTTATTTTTGTTTGTGCGTATAAACGTAATAATGGATCTTGATTTCTTTCTCTTCAAAAATTATTGTTTCAAGTTCAATCAATTTCTAACTCATTGGAACAAATTCTATTCCCACTCTATCAAGAACTCTAATTAATTTTGTACGCAATGTATCTAACAAATTATCAACTTCTACTAAAATCTTCTGTACTGAACTCTTTTATTTTATTTAAAACTTTATCGAGAACGTCGTTATATTCTGTGATTATTTTGTTTACGTTAATTCTTACAGTTTCTTTTTTCTGTAAATTTTCTTTCTTCTAAACACTTATACAATCTGTTAAACTCTGTCACATGAGCTTGTAATTCTAGTTCTAATAATTCTGTATATTTAACGATACTAGGAATTTGTATTTGTCTAATTTTGTCACGGTTGATTTGACAATAGCATTAATCCGTTCCCCTGAGAGTTGCCATCGTAGTCAGATGTAAATGTATGTCTTGGATGACGCGGCTCATTACCAACGTAATTTCTAGCTGTACCTTTCAATTTCGTCTTCATTAAACCTATAAAGGAGTGATTGTGCAGTCCCACACTAGCATTTGTTAAATTCAGAGCATCTATGAACACTATGCTTCAATGTCAATTACACAATTCATGAGTAAATTTATCAACGTTTGGATTCCACACTTGGAACTATAAATTCTTCTGTCTTTGTATCAGAATATGCTAATAATTTTCGTAATTCGACTGTTCAATCAATCTTACCAAATCGTCTCGTGATTTTCTAATTGTTTCACGACACACGTACTTCATATGAGATTTATAGAGTCTCCACTGGAAATGTAACACAACCACAACAGTAATAACGATCAAAATTGCCACTAGCGTGGATTGGTGTCCTTTTATGTTTTCTATAATTTGCAAATTGATAGTGTCCGCGTTATTATTCGTACCATCGGCTTTATTGTCTGTATTTTGTGCAGTCTTGCTACTACACATAATTATTGGTAACATTTTGACACTATTAATAACAAAACTATTCTCTCAACTATTCTTTATCATTCAGGTATAACACCTTCACACTCCACTCTGATTGTCAATAGTTGTCAATCTGAATCTTCTTTCTGCGCTTTCTTGATATGTTCAAATATTGCATCTTCGATTACCAAAACTGTGTAACGGCTTAATGCGTTGACATGTTTCATGGAAAGTCCTTGCTCATGCTGAAAAGCTTGGCAGTGTGTAAATATAGTAATAGCAATTCATCCAAGTCCTCTCTAAACCTTTGATTTATAATTGGATTCTTGCATGCTATATGCAGACTTATTTGCTTGAATTTAACTGCATTGAACAGTACACCTTTTCGAATATCTGCTACTAATAGTATCTCATCACCAGAAAACCACCCTTTAATTACAAAACGATAAATGAATAATTATCGAAGGTAGCGTGACGTATTAAGTTGTCGTCATCGGTGAGTTTTTTGTATTGTTGTAAGCTTTATTGCAGCTGTTGAATTTTGTATCCAACGGGTTCCACTGTGTCATTGTGCGACTCGTTCTCTGGTTCAATAAATTTGAACGCAAATGGAAACATATATTGCTTTACCGCGAATTGTAATTTATAATACGTTGGAACGTTTGATATTGTCTGAGTAAGTGCTAGCATTGACGAAGGTCAACTCTAAGGCAAAAATGTTTTGACCGAAGAATTCTTCATGTGCTTGTTCCACGTAGTCACGCTCCAACTTCAGGTTTTGCAATTCGTCCATTCCTTTTGATTTGCAAAAATTTATTAGATTATCGTTGAAATACTCTTTACCTTTATCTGTCCGTAGCGTCCTAATAGACTTCTTGGTGTGATTTTCCACCAAAGCTTGAAATTCTTTGAATTTCTCATAAACCTCGGACTTCCGTTGCAAAAAATAGACGAAGACTTTCTTAGAAAAATCATCAACAAAGGTAAGAATATATCTGCAACCGCCAATTGAAAGTGTTTCCATCGGTCCGGCCACATCTGAATGAACCAATTCCAACAATTCTGTCGTCTGTCTTTCGCTTGCCTTGAAAGGTACTCGACATTGTTTGCCCTCGGCGCATGTCGCACAGTTTTTTGTTCCAGTTTCACTTTTATCTGAAAATTTTATACCTGTGACTGCGCCGTCGCGCATCCTTCTCAGAAAATTCGGATTTATATGGCCAAGCCTTCGGTGCCATGTCATCGCCTCCTCGTTCTTCACGCTCAGCATGCATCAAGGTTTTCGGTTTCTTGAATTTTATAAACTCCGTTTTCTGGTAAGGTCTGCACTAACACTTCGTTCGATTTGTTTCTTATTACACATCCTGAACTGTCGAATGTCACAGAGTTTCCTTTGCCAACTATTTGAAATACCGACAATAGATTCGCCCCCAGTTCCAGCACATGTAACACTTTGTCCATTCGGATCTTGTTGCTAGGCAAATTTAATGTTCCAGATACCACACTTTTTACCCGCATTTTTTCGTTATTCGCGCACGTAATGAAATTTACATCCGACGAAGTTGTGTCACACAAAACATTTTCTTCGTAAGTCATGTGTTGCGAACCGCCCGAACCTATGTACCGATTTCGCGATTTTTGAGAGGTTGCTCGGAATGCCACTGCACTGCCACATTTGAAACATTTCTTTTTGCTGTCGCCACCGTTTTTTCCGTTCTTGCCAGTTTTGCCGTTTTTTCCAGTATTTTTGCTGAAAAAACCAATAGCATCTGAATTGGTTTCTGGTTCCGCGTCCAATAATTTCGAAATGATTATGTCCGATTTCAATTCGGTTGTGGATGCCTCAAGCGCCATTATGAGTGGTCGAAATTTTTTACTCAAGCCCGCTAGTAGAATTGCCCCCTTCCACTCGTCGGATATTGTAAACCCGATGCCTTCGAGTTTCGATGATTCGTCCGTTGTAGAGTCCACATACATTGCATAGAGCTCGAATCTTCCAGTCTTGTTGAAATTAATTTCTTCAAAATTCCGATTTTTCTGTATAGACCCTTCTCTTCGAACATTTTACTCAGGGTGTTCCATATTTCAATGGGCGTTTTACACGATTTGATGTGCGTGTAAATGTTTTTCTCCACACTGAGTACCAATAAACCTTTGCACGCCAACAATTTTGAAGGATTTTTTCGATGACTTCTTCTATGCCGTCTTTGTCTGGTTAAGTTTTGATGCAGTCGTAATAACCTTTGTAGGCCAAAACACCTTCCATCCCGAATACCCACGTATGGAAATTACTATTTCCCACTAATTTTTCGATATCAAATTCTTTGCCCATTGCGTATTTTATGCTCACTGATTCACAATATTTTTTTATATATTTCCAACAGTATAAAAAAATGCTTAACCGGCGTTATTACTCTTTGTGCTTATTCGCTTTAACAACTACGCTCTGCTACCATGTTGAGGTTTGATACGAATATGCTGACGGTTCCTTGGTGAATGAATTATATTTACTGAATATCGAAGTGATTCTATATAAACCAATGTTATGCTATGTCTAAATGATTTCCGTTGCTCATCACGCCGGTTTCTCTTTGGGCTCTGAAACGCGCCTCTTGTAGAGCGGGGAACAGATTCGAAACATCATGAGTTTCCATCGTTATCTGAAGCCGTTCAATAGCGTGTCGCAATTGAATGGTCAACAACATTTCGGTGGTTCGATTTACATCTTCCTCAAGTGACGACAATTTATTTGATAGTTCGTTCATCCGTTTCGCTATTTGGAGCAGTTGCGGATCTTCAATATCCGGTATGATGGATTCCGGCTGAATGTGAGCCTCTTTGATGGATCGAGCCATTGTTTGCAACTGATTCTTCCACTTGGATCCTTTTGCTCTGTGGCCATATTGTGATCGATATGCTTGTTCCGTAGTTTCATAATACTTTGACGTGAAGTATTCGTGTTCCTTCTTTAACGCTGAATCTAGTAGAAAACTATGATGCCTCGTGAATTATTCCATTATTTCCAGTGCTTCTTCCTACACTTCTTTCACGTACTTGTATGTTTTTCTTTCAACAGCCAGTGCTGTGAAATATGCGAGTTTCAGCCAACTGGTCGTTAAAAATTAGGCGCAAATTGTTCCGTTGACGGAGATGCTCCGCACAGATTTCACTATTTGTGGTCAGCTTCCCACAAATGTTACCACGTTCGCCAACCTTGGCGACGCACAATCGTTGTCCATAACAAGCGAGCAACCACTCCCATACACGATCAAACTTTGAGTCAACAATATTTCGTCCATTCAACTGTCGCCATATGAATCTCGCACTACGGCAGGCAACATCGGCCACAAAAACTGTTACCACCCACGCACTGATTTCCATGGTTGTTTTTTATACTTTTGGGTTCACAAAATTCTTTTCAAATGAAGCCACGAACTAAACACGTCCACGGTGGTCAAAGTGTCCCACAAAATTTTTTTAACGGACAGAGTCGACCCAACCATTTTACTTCTAATTAATATACAAATCCATAAACTTCATCTCACAAAAATGTCACAATTTTACCCTGGTCAGCAAAACACCAAGTTTTTTTTTCTTATAATGAACTTACGCTAAGGCGATCAGAACCACTCGGATAGGCACAACATATGACCGAGCTAATAACTAATATTTCAATCTTTTATGCTCTCAACGGATACGCAAAAATATCAAAGACGTCATTTCTCCGGGTCGACCGAATACTTCCCTTCTTTGATTAAATGATTCGTCGCTAAACGCCGATCCGAAATAAAATGTCTCGACTTTCGACCATTTTTACTTTATGAGTCACTGCCAACGTTTTTCCCGTAGTTCACAGCTACTTGGTATACGTCACTGACCATTTATTGATCATTCTGCTGTCACCACCCAACCCGACTCCTTGGTTCTGGGTGACTCCACAGCTCTCATTTGACCAACAAATATCGACAACAAATGTCATGAACCTGTTTCCCCATTAAGTTTCCAGTAACTTAAATGGGCTAATAGTCTACTTCCCTTCTACGCCACGAACTCGTTTCGATTTACTTTCAAAAACGTACTTCTCAAGGTGATGTGGCTCATCCTCACTTCATCATGTCTAAATGCCTTCCGCTCTTGTTGAAATTAATTTCACGATTTTTCCCACTGCTCTTTCAATTTTGTTGGAAACATAGTCCCGAGTTATCAAACACGATTCACTTTCTGTGATCCATAAATTCACTTCTAACCTTCGTTATCCATATAAGAGCACGTACAAGCTTTTGTCAATACTGAAACTCAACACTGCTTTACAACCGTTCAACTTTGTCACGTCCGTTTGAACGACCTCGAGTCGATCATTTTTCAGTTCAGTCCTTCATACACTTATCATAACCTTTATAAACGAAATAATTCTCCACGGCAAACGTCCAGGTATGATAATTTTAACCACCAGAAAGTTTGTCAAAATCGAACCCTTTCGACATTTCGAACGATGAGTCACTTTGAATTTCCTTCACAATTTTAAATTGATGAAACGTTGCCGATCAGCGTTTTATTTACTGTTTATTTATTGACCTGAGTCAATATGCCCCACGCGTTACTTAATATGAGCTTTAATTAATCATCGATTACCATACTCGGCTGCTCGACTATGATTGGTCTCCCAATTACGCCGCGGCGTAGGACATCGTCAAAACGAACTCATTATGATTGCTTAATCATCGGTCTTATCATGTAAAGAATTCGTTAAAGCGCTTAGAGATTACGTCCCTGTACTCTTTTTTCATGTGTATCATCAGTTTCTGTAGTCATCGATCGTCTCATCGTCCTGCATATGTTGACGTACCTCACCACGCATCAACTTTCGTGCAAATAAATACTGCTGAGCGTCGTTCCACTTGCAGGTCTTTACGTGTGCGAGATAGGACCCACTTGCCCAGTTTCTCATGTGGTTCACCACTGAACTGCGGTAGAGCTTCCTCAACGTCGTTGCAGGAAATGCTCATTTCTTCGTCTGAGTTTTTACTGTCGTCGCGTCGTTTTGTTTTTCGTTAGAACTTCTGTTTTTTCTTTATTTGTGACGTTGTTTTTATCGTTATTGTCAGAGTTGTCTGATTTGTCGTTGGATTTTTCACTCTCATCTTCCTTCGACTTATCACTGTTCTCACTGTCTTTTTCTCGGGTTTAATTCCCCCTTTCAAGGCGTTCACTATGTCGTCTATTGTCTCAACTTCTGGATGTACTACGTCTTCTGCAGTACCTTCTAATTATGTCAATATTATAGATACTAACAATGCTTTGTGTGTAGCACCTGCCATTGTTTCCATAAGCTTCAAGGAATTTATAAACGCAGTCCATTTTAACGGATTTCAGGCGTAAGTTGGGATGGCTTTAGTGGCCAAATTGCAAAATTCTTCTTTACTCGTCATTGTCAATTCAATTTCATTAGCCTTCACTGGCTCGGTAACCCTTGAACTATTGTAATATCTATCAGCGAATGTAATAGCGCTGTTATGAGCTGTCTTTTATGATTTGCCAATTTCAAATTTGGATTGCTATTTTTTCTTCTGGTGTCGTTGTAACATTCTATATATTTTGCAAACAACTTAAAGACTCATTAAAATCACTATGCACAGTAACAGTATGGTATGGCATTGGAATTGCCTTCGGTTTTAGTGACTTTTGACTGTGTTTTTCCCATATTTTTTTATTTATCATCTTTAACACTTATTTATTCACTTACTGGCTGGAATATTGGCAAGATCGCCATGTTGGGTCTACTGTAGTAGTCTCTGATTTGTTTAGACCTTTATTGATTAGGAATAATGTTTAGTTGGAGTATAATAAAAGAGCGTGCTTCGCCTTCTCCATCACTTTATTAATTAACTTCTTTAAACTTATATTATGTAACTTATATTATAACGATATCGTTCTGGACAACTCATTGTCTCGGAAATACAGGTTCCCACTGCAGTGAATTTTCACGCGACGTAAACAGGCATTACGAAAGATACTCCCGTCAGATCGTCTCTGCTGTATAACGGCTGTAACTATAAAGAATCTTTTTGAAAAATTCGTTTGAATTCGACACACGCAAAGACGAAAGCCTACCGTGGTTAACTCGAGGCGCGTAACGTCTGTAGCAGCGAGTCATTCTATCAGAATGACCAATCACCGGTGAATATGGACGAAATCCAAGACCTAAAATTACAAATTAAACATTTCAATGACAAGACAAAAGCGCTTAATAAAGACCTGAAAAAATATCTGTTAATTCTGACGAAACGTGAATTGTACAAACTCTTGCTGGGAAACAGCTTAGCAGGAAACGAAAACTCGTGGCAATGTACCGAATATCTGCTGGAAAAGGTAATTGAACAGTCTGAAGCAAAGTGGTTGAAAAGATTCTTTAGATAGCTTCAGCAAAAGCATCGCGGAACGTTACGACAACTCCGTTTACGACGTTTCGGCGCCTGTGCTCACCGTCGAATGAGAGGTACAGGACGAATTTCATCAACAACGAAACTCCACACTCAACTCAACCGAACCAAGAACACTTGAAAACAGGCTACAAACCGCAAGGTCTGGATTACAACCTCTATCGTTAAAATCAGAATTTACTCGCGCAAATTATCAACTGGTACAAATAACCCCTTCACCAGGGACGTGCGGGCGGGAATCAGACCAATATTGGTGGGATAATTCTGTGGCGAGCACACTTTCAGAATCCGACAGCCCGGCCGACGAACTCCAGGTGGCTTAAAACCGTAGTACAACCCTGACAGTTACAAAACGAGGGACCTTTGTACAACTGAATCTAAACCTCAACCTGAACGCGGACTACATTTTCAGAGCAAACGAAGGTAACGAAGATCCAATCCTACGCTTGGCACGACGATTTTTCGTGAGAACATCGTCGCACGAGACGAACGAAGTTCGGACAGCTCTGAGAGACAACGACAGCAACTCTCCCGAAAATCCACCAATAATCGAGGAATTGGACCAGTCTACTTTCAACCCAGTAGTACCCCACAACTCATTTATTTTCGACCCCGACTTAGTATCGATCACCGATTGCTCCGACACTACAAGCCCAGGCAGCTCGGTCGTCGAATTCACATAACCAATGGCAACATATCAGGCATGAGAAATGCACAATTAATAAAACGTATCAATGAAGAAAGCGTAAACGAGTTGAATGCATGGATCAATGCAAATCCGGAAGCCAAGAAAAATCTACGACATAGCAATGAAAATGAAAACGAAATTTTACTAATGAACCTACCGAATTCGGACACCACAAACTTAAAGAACGTCGATGGCATAGTTACGCTGAACATGGAACATCGGTAGTATCATCGGGGCACAATTTGATGATGTCTTGGAACATTTCGTTCATTTATGGCAACGACTGGGTGACTTGGATGAACGAACCACCTGTGAGGAGGAACCCTGTATTTGCGATATCGTCTGTGACGATTGGAACAGCGAACGGGAAGATCCCAGTCCACAGGTTTCGGACTGCGAGTAAGTTAATTACTTTAATTTTTTTCCTAAAATACTCTCCACTCAAGTTGTCGAGATGCCCGAGCGGTTTGGCGTAGATCTTCTTGGTGATGATGACGAGTATGTGGTTGCCTTTTTTTTAAAAGATCTTCGTTTACTGTTTTTTTTTACACACACAAGCATATATTTTCTTTAATTCCTAATTAATTAGATTTAATTCTTTATTGTGATAATTTATTCAATATAATTTGTTGCACACTCATGAAAGTTCTAACCCAATTTATTTTAAATTCCCCTATTAAATAAATCAAGAAGCGTTTAATGAAAACACATTTAATTATTTTGAGTTGTATTGGTAAAATCAAACACAAATCTGTATCCTTCTGGTAAATGTACCGAGAGGTTCTAATGAAAACTGATTTGCTTTATTTAAATTGTATATGTGAAGTTTTAACACAATTTCTTTAAAATCCTTCTATTAAATGAACTAAGAAGTTCCAATGAAAACTAATTTACTTTATTTAAGTTGTTGTATGATACAATTTTACGTCCTTCCAGT
>JANTFA010052451.1:0-15093 GCA_026413405.1 Phytosciara flavipes | reverse complement strand
TACAGCAAGAGCCGAAAGTTAAATTTTCGTGAAGATTTTTACCCCTTTGAAAGGATTATTTGAGCCCCCATTGCTATGCTCAATTTCGACGGGAGCACCGTTATCACAGAAGAACAAAATTACAGAATTGTCTAACATCTGGCTTTCTTTCAAAGCATTAACCACATTCCCAACACTGTCGTCCAGGGCTGAAATCTTTACAATAAATTTGATTAACATTATTTAGAGCCTAACGCTTCATTGCTTACCATGGCTGCATATGCTCTTCGTTGCTCATCTTTGATGTAAGAAAATTTGTTGATCAATTCTTGGGGCGCTTGTAGTGGGTCGTAAGGGTTTGCTGCATGTGGAGCTAGGTGTGGTATGTACAAAAAAAGAGGATTTTCTTTGTTGTGATTTTTGATGATCTTAACCGATTCTTGTGTAAACAAATCGGTTGCATATTCTCCCATTGTTTCACGATAAAAATCTAAATTCTTCCTCATGTCGTAACCGCTGGTAAATTTGGGTAGATTCTAAAAGAAATGATAAATTTATGTTCGATCGAATTATTGACGGAATGTAAAACTGTTGATCAAAATACCGATCTTATTAAACTGTGATTGTAATAGTCGATGTATGGTCCCAGGTATCCAATGTGTGAATCGAATCCTCGAAGCGTTGGAGTGTATGCCTTTTTATAAAATCCAAGGTGCCACTTGCCGACAATATGTGTGTCATATCCAGCTTCTTTCAGATACTGCGGCATTATCTTTTCGTTCAATCCTAAGCCGAAAGGCTCGTCGGATACAATTACAAAATTTTGCATTCCAACGCTGGATGAGTCTAAGAACAATTCATGAAGTACAACGAATCTAGTGGATTGGCATTTTCATTTTTTTGGCCTTAAAGTATTTCAGAGAGGTAGGCGAGAGCTAGTCTTCTCAGCCATCTGCTGTAATTTAGTATTTATGTTAGGTTTGCTTACTTGCTAACTTCGAACCCTCAAAAATAGGTTTATCGAGAGGTTGAAATAGGAAATTACAACAAGAGCAACGCAAATAATGTAAATCGCTCGAGACTAAATCTATTATTTTCAAATAGTGGTGACTTTTTCATCCGTGCATGATGGCGGCATAAATGACCATTTCTATCCATGCAACAAACCGTAGCACCGGCTACTAGCATGAACACTACAGTGACATACGTCAACAAAGACTCTAAATAATTTAATGTTACTGAGGCTAGGTTTTAATTTACTGTTCACTGTTTCCAATAAATGGCTTACGGTGAGCGTCATTTTTAGACAGCCCTTTATTGTGTGTATGAGTCAAGTACAAGGATAACAAGTTATCTATAGCTATGAAATGATTTCAGCAGTCTTCGAGTATTTCTCATGTTCATGCTAAAAGCCAGTTCTATTTACAAACAGATCAGTTTGTATCAAGATTATTCAAGATAAAAACAAGGTGACAGTTACAGTAAAAATAAGATCTTGTCCACCCCGCGGAAGAACAAGAGCTCACCTGAACTGTCATTAGACGGAACGTCAACAAAACGCCATATTCTCATCGCAATGTCATGGAGAAAATAGGGTCATTCACTTCGCACGGACGAAACAATATTTACATTTTCCGGTCATCAGCGATGCTCTGGATGGGGTGCACATTGGTGAAACGTAGTATCGATTCAAGTTTATTCCATAGGCAGCTAATGCATCTATATTGGGTGTAGGTATTTGGTCTGACCCGTGAAATCCAATGTCATTAAAACCCTTAATGATAGTGAATGTTTTAGCAGTTCAATGGAATTTATTTCAACGAATTTACCATGTCATCTGAAACGATCATCACTATGTTCGGTTTTGGGGGGATTAATGCCACAATTCCATTGCATAAAATGAAAATGAAAACGTTTGCACTAAGATGAAACATTCTAGGTATCTGAAATAAATGTTATAAGAATTTTGTCGTTATGGGGCATTAGTCACAAATTACGTACGCTCTACACAGGGAGAGAGGGGATTCTGACAAAAGCGTACGTGATAGTTATTCGGATAAAAAAGGGGCGGAAAGTAAAAAATTTAACCGTGTGCGAGAGTTGCGGTCCGAATCGAAGGCAATATAGACAGTGTATCATAAAACGTTGATCACTGTAAAAAAAAAACGGAATAACCTTTCACATAAATTAGTATTCTATTTGGCAGGTGTCTACGATCACACTTTTGCTTGGAGTGGTTGTACTTTGAGACAAACGGTTAAAACGTTAAAACCTATAACATTAATTGATTATTTTCAATTGTGAGCCTCTCAATACGTGATGCCCAATATTTAATACAGTGTGTCATTGCTTCTAAGGTCACGTTACGAAACAAACAAAAAGCAGCAAATTTATGTCAAAAGAATTCTCGCTGTAGTACGTATTCACACTAATACTGCAATTTTGTGTTAAAAATAAATGAGTGGAAAAACCTACTAATACGATTATTTATTTGGTCTCGATCTTTTGCGAATCATTGTTTCTGCCAGTGAAAATTTTTATTGGATTTAGGTACACAACTATCAATATACTAGGTCCCGCCTCTTGGGCGAGTCGGGTCTCTTGACTGACTGACATTCGATTTCATTTTGCTTGAATTTTCATTCGAAGAATGTGTAAAATTTCTACATAAAATGTTATTCCTGATGCCCCTATCCCTTATGTCCAGCTTGGAATGTTGCGCATCTCACTTTTTGTCACTTTTGCTTCGCCTCAGGTTGACAATTTCCGCATCCATTCAACCAATATTTCAACCATATTCTTCTTAAGAAGATGAAAATGTAAGAAAACGACGCGACGCTTGTTTGAGATTTTCAATACACACTTAGTATAAGCTTGGCTTGGATTCCAATTTAGAGGGGCGACGTTTCTCTTCAGGATCACGAAAGTGACTTTCTTATAATACTCAGAACTTCTTTAAAAAGGAAGTGAACCGTGAAAGTATCTACCGTACGAAGTTCTAAAAATCACGGCCCCTCAGGCCTCATTTCCGAGCTATTTGCTCAAGTACTTAATGCAACTCGTGCGAACTTCACACTCGCCGAGATTTCATTGTTGTGTTCAAACAACTAACAAAACATTTTCTCGGAATAAATTCAAGATGCTACATTATCCGTTATAAGCAATTCAAGTTAACAAATGATGACAAAGAGCAAGAAGAGCTACTTTTTAGAATAACTCCAAGATCATTAGAGCGACACAGGACATTTTCAATCTTGATCTGCGGAATTTGATTCTCTGTCGAAGCAAAAATCGGTTGAGATTCGCTCAAATTGTCGTATAGAAAAGGTGGAAAAAGAGCGTTACACACATACATTTACCGCCGTAATAGACCCTTTCCTTACAGTCAAGGGAATTAAGAGATAGTATTCGCTGCTACAAGAACATTTTCTCCATCTTGATAACGAGATATCAAATTCTAAAGCTTTTGCATAGTTTTGGGGGACTGTCCATAAATTACGTTCGCACTTTTTTTTAGTATTTTACATTCTTCTAATCTCTGTTCCAAATTTTTATTTTACCTCAAACATGGTCTGTTCGTTTTCGTCAACATCCCCCTCCCTTAAAATGTTGATTTATGAACAGCCCCTTCACATATAAAATGTCTGACAAAGAGCACAGTAAAGTCTTAAGTAGAAACTTATGTAAAAAGTTTTTATTTCATTTTGAAAGCAATAAAGGACGCACAATTGAATGAAAAATGCATTGCACTAATTCTGGTTCTTTACTTTAACATAATAAATTTCTGCATTTCGAACTGGTTTGATTTTGAATTTATTATTTTTATTCAAACAAACTGTAACGGCAATTTCAAAAGTTGTTAAGTAGAAAAGCGTCCAAACAAAGAACAAAGATGTGAATGGTGTTTTTTTAGACTTGTTAATCCGTTTTAACATGGTACACTTTAACTACTCAAGGTATCTTCCTGTTGAGTAAAAGTATTAATTAACGAACATTGCTAACGACAAATTGCACAGACCACGGAACATGATACAGTCTAATCATTGACTAAGAATTGTCCCTAAAAATCTTACAATCGAAAACAACAAAAACAAAGCTTTTGAATCGACGACTCGAAACGACAAAACAACAAAATCAGATCTGAGTGTATCACATTGTCCAGATATAAGATTGGGCAGAGAGTATAGAACGAAATGATTACCACCTTTTATATCAACGCAAAATAACTTACATGCAACTTTATTATTGAACACTAACTGATGTGATGCGAACAAACGTTTAATTCAAACTAAAGTGGCTGGTAAAACGTTTTTTCCGTAAGTAAAATCATGGATACAAACGAATGTTGATAGTAGTTCGTCAGGTCTGTGTACAGTACATATATATATAAGCTTCAATTAAACTTCGCAAAATAATGTTAAAACAATTGTACACAACACAGTCTGTCTTATCTAAAGTTTGTTCAACAAAGCGGTCCCTACCACTCGTCTTACATTGAACTAGAAAAAACATCGCTAAAAATTCAGACGATCTCTTACATAATCCATGTGAACCTAATTTTCAGGTGATAAATTGATTGTTTGTTAATATTAGCTCACAACTACTTATTTGCAATGAACAACAACTGTTAGAGCGAATTTTATCAATCAATATCACTTGATACTGAGGCATGTGTATGGGTTTCGTTATATTAGTTTGACGATATATCAAATGTTACGTTAAGATCCGAACGGGTTGATCATGGTCGATCAAATTGAACATAATCTGAAAATTCAGGTTCATGCTCAGGTCAAGTAATTTATTGAAAATACCTGACCTCTGACTTGAACCTGAATTTTGTCAAAATAATTTAACCTGAATTGCTTGAAAGTTTAAAATCTGTTATATGATTCAAGGAGAGGACAAGGGTCGTGACTTTCTATATGTACAAAATGTTTGAATATCAGACACAAGTACGATTTTTGCTTTGCACTCTTTGTTGCAAATCACTAATAGATCATCTACAAGGTGATCTCGCTAGCCTCACTTTAGTTTCGTCAAATCTTTCGTTCAATACGTTTTCTGTATGCAATTTTCCTACCGTGGCTGACGTTTCTCAACGTGGATGACGTTTTAAACGTTCTTGAGGATGACCTTTGGAGGCAGGTCAATAATATTTTCGTAATTTTTCGATGACCACTTCTACATCCACAACAATCGTTTAGACTTAGTGGCTCGTTCTCACCTTTTGTTTGTTTATTTTATTTAATCTTTTCGTTGTATACCTTTTGTGAAAAAGTTTGAATGTTATTGAACACTTGATCTGTGGACGGTTGAAAATATTTTATTTTGATAAGCAGAGATACTTGAACGGAGCCGCTAAATTATTAGAAACTTAGAAAATAATCAATTATTCTAACAGTCTCTAACGAGACGCTAGTTGAATAGTATTCTGATGAATAGTGCGTGGCAACAGTTCTAAGTTCACGTTCAAGTTTAGGGGTGACGTAGTTTTTTTTCCTCATTTTTAACGGGCAATATAAAACCTAATTTCAAGAATCATTCAAGTGACCATACCAAAACTTTGTGTCTCTCACAACTGTTCCATTCATAAGCAATGCTAGCTAGAACAGAGCAGTGCTATATGGTTCGTTATTAAAATGTTTTATTTCCTGATTCGCAACATGGATATCGAAGGCCGATTTACAGCAGACCTTTTTTCGCTTTTTTTTTGGTTTGAGCAATTCACGAATGTAACTAAAACTAAAACGGAAGCTTATTCTATTAAATCAAATTCTTCAACATAAATGGTCGGTAATTCATCTGAAGGTCACACACACACACACATTCGTTGCATTTTCTGTTCAATGTTGATAACTGAGTAATAGTGTTGTCTCTTCGCCATGTGATATCAATTTTGTGTGTTGCTTCTCGGTATGGTGTAGCCTGAGACGCCGAATCAGACTGACAAACAACACATAACATTGATAGCATAAGTAGTAGTAAAATAAACTCGTACCGAATACCGATTGCAAAAGTATTTAGTTTTTCAATATTTTTATCATTTTCGGTGCAGGTAAGTAATTCATGGTTGATTGATTTTTAAGCGGAAGTCCATGTTTTATGTAATACATCCAGTTATACCACACAACAATGACAATGAAAAGAAGCCATAACGAGTAATTGTTAGTATAACACGGTTTTTTCTTCAGTTAGATGACCTGAGTAAATTATTATGCTTAGATAAGATGACACGATGTCATAGAGTTCAATTGGGAAAACTGGCAACCTTGAAAAGTGTGAGAATGAATTGAAGTCTTCAATTTGAAGATAAATACTCGAAAAGATTAATTTATTTTGCGAGTTTCTTTCTCGCGAAAATAAAACTTCTAGATCAGCTCAGATCGCTCAGGGTGGTATTATTTTAAGAAACTAGCCTCAATAAACGATATAACAGATACGTAGAGTTGTTGTTTGTATTGAGGCTATTCAATTTTAAGAATCTATTTCCATTAATTCTTAGTTTGTTTTCGAAAAATGGGAAAAATATGCAACGTTCATTTGGATGATTAACAATATTCCGTATCATCGCTTCCTTGGCAGTCTTGGTGTTCGGAAAATATTACACATCATGTTTACCATCATTTTTGTCATCGATATGCAAATCGCATCGCGTAAGGTTGGTGCGAAAGCTCAACTTGACAAAAATAAAATGAATTTCGTCAAGTTGAGCTTTCACACCAACCTTACGCGAAGCGACTACCGATCTCGTGAAAGTTTTTATTTCTTATTTCAAAGACGGTTTGAATGCCTGGAATTTTGTATACGATCAAGTTCAGAACGTACCCGGAGTCACAACACAATTGGGACAACGAATATATCACAAAAAGTCCGTTCAAAATTCAAATATCTTTTTTGGTTATCAAACACGCCCATCTAAAAATATTGGAACTTTCCCCAACGACAACACAAAGAGAATGTCTGTCGCCTTGAGGGAGGAATCTGAAATGTGTCACCAATACGAAATTCGTCTTACGAATGTAAGTATTTGTGGTAAAATGGTCGATAATTATCGCACAAATGGTTTGAAATGCAAGAAAAAGTATTCAAGGCATCGTTAAATCACCAATATATTCATCCAGCAACTCTAGAACCACCTGGCCTGTTTCGCAATGACGGTAAAATACTCGACGGAATGACACCATTTTTATGGGAAAAAGGTCATGTTTAGTGTACCTACATGCGTTGTTCTGAAAATTCATTTTTCAAATAAACATAAAGGAGTGGCGGGAATCTATAACTGAGCAAAAAGAGAGGGTAAAATTTTGAGGGTGGAGTTTTTCAGCAGTCACAAGTAATTATTATTTTGCTAAATGTTTTACTTCGAGATAAACTAACTTTTCAGTTCGAGCAACAAATTACTTTTACGATTTATTTAATCTGACGACGTCTGAATGATATCAAACGCAGCAATAAAAGAAAATAATAGAACTGAAAACATAAAGGTAAAGCAAATACCCAAACAATAATTTTTTAGATAATTTTTTTATCGCGAACATTAACCTAAGCATCATTTGGCTGGTTCAACTTAACCATTCACATACGTACAATTTTTTGATTCAACAATCAAGGTACACATATAAATTTCAAGTTTAATTAGCTCAGTACGGAATGATAATATGTACTGACGATATCAACCCAGAAATGGTTTTTCATTGAAATTGTGTCAATGAACTATGAGCCACCGATGTGGAATTTTGGGATTCAGACCGATATCTCTAGCATTTCTTAACTTCCATCAAGGACATTTTGATGCATTCGCTCAATTTTCGACATGAGGGAGAAGTTTTGATGGATGTTTTACTTGCTTTTAAGGATTCGGATGATGGCTTTTGGGATGTTTGCGGTTTTCTTCAGAACTATGCAACTTCCATTTGGTTTTTTCATGGAGTACAGTTGAAACTTCGTATGGGCTCTGTTTAGACACTATTTAAACAATAGAGCACCTTTTCAATAGGCGTGATCTGATCTAAAACTCGTGTGTTATCGTTTCGTTTAAACAAATCTAACCAAAGAAATTAGTCTGAAATCAGTTTTACAGTTCGTGATTCGTACTTCGTGCTCTTACAGTTCGTGATCCGTGCTCCGTGCTCTTACAGTAAAGTCGAGTAGTTCAGAAAATTCAATTTAGAGCGCTGACTTGGGGAACTTGGGCATAATCTGTAAAAGTGTCAAATAGATTTGAAATCTTGAATACAAAACGTTTAATCATCTGAAACTGACACAGAAATTTTTTTCTGATAAGTGGCCATCGCTTTTAAAAAAATTTGGCAGCTCGGAAGGTTACAACAATGAGACGATGGAACGTTTCGTATTCAAGATTTTAAATCTAGTTGACACTTTTACAGATTTAGATTATGCACAAGTCCCGCAACTCCCTGGTAAAACGATATCATCGTAAGAACGAAGAGATGTAGGACACAGCGTATTTATCAGCGCTCTAAATTGAATTTTCTGAACTACTCATTTTTCACCACAATCTAATGTGTTCCGATTGCTGTCAGCTGAATGGGAGACCGAACCAAATTCTCAAAGATTTTATAAAATGTAAAAAGGTTTTTTTTGCAGTAAAATTTTTCTCTCGGTATCGGAAGTAATATTTAGTGAAAGAAAATTTAAATGGTCAGGAAAAACATACGAACTTCTTATGTCAAAAGTACTCCTGTAGCCATGCCTTTGGGGCTAATTGTATTTTAAGTGTTTGTGTTTACGTAGCTCTCTTCACATGCCACTGGACTTCGTCGATCCATTTCCGATATCCGTTAATTCTGAGAAACGTCTGCGGCTTGTCCTCAACACAATTATCTATACCAATACCGATCAACGTATTATATCCAGTAACGAGAAGAGGACCAAAACCAATTTTCGGACATAAATGTTGATATTTGCCGTCAATTTTCTGTCCAGCTGCACAAAACTCTGTGTGAACATCAATTTCTGGCCGAAGATTCACACACGATAAGTAGATGAGGACATCCACGTCTAGGGTTGGTTGTGACAGGTCGCCGTCTCTACTCTGATCCCAGACTAGCAGGAGTGCGTGATTATTATATGTGTTGAGAGCATCGTTCAGCGTATTGATAGTAGGCTCCGGTGGTAACGTTAATGGTTGAATATATGCACCGAACGAAACTGTTGGATCGTTTTCCAGTTTGAGTATAGTCAATCTTTTGTCGGAGGAATCGTGTTTGGAGCCAGATAATGAATCAATAATAAATTCGTATTTAAATTGCACTGTTGTTACGTTGGATTCGGGAAAACGGGCGGTATATGCACCAAGCGCAATCCTGAACTCTGAATATCCCTGAACACAAACGCCCGATGTTATCACATCTTTCTGACCAATATAGGCACCACTGCAATTCCATTCTCCGGTGGTATTGAATTTGGGAGTTATCAAAGCTGACCAATAAAACGATTCACTTGAACTTTTGCGATTATCAGCTCGGACCACTCGGACAGTCGTCGTCAAGAATAAAATCACAGTAAAAATTGGTGTAAGTGACAACATTTCATCAACACTCGTGTGAAATTGTATTACGATCAAAAGGAAAGATTCGAAAGAAACAAAATCGGAAATGCACTTGAATATATACGAGTAGCTTGATGGGCGAACGGAACAAAGAACCTCTATTAGCGACAGCTTCCGTAAACGGTAAACTGTAAATCGAAGGATATTATCATTCAATCCAATGACATTTTCAACAAGAATCTAATGTCCATACTCTGATCTTGATCCTTGATCAGTGTGTCGTGCTAGAAATATCAGTTTCACTCACTTGTGGTTTTTAGACTCGTCATTTGTAACAATTTGAATTTGAGCCAAACGGTAAGGGCATAGCATTTGGGGATGTCTACAGTGATGCTGAATCATTCGTTGGGTCATGAAGTAGAGAGCAAATAGAGCCCCTTAAAACTAGACTGAGGCAGCTCTTTTTCGGCTTTGCGGAGCTCTTTGAGGCTGTGCTTCGTACGGGTCATGTAGAATGATTGCTGATGATAAAATTTTTAACTATTCGATTTTTCAAAATTATCTGGAATATGGAAGCGATGTCACGTAACACCTAACACTTATTACAACTATTCATCATCGTAAATTATGTTGAGGTAGGCAAAACCCAAAACGTCTTCACTTTTTAAATACTCACAACATGTACTTCGTGTTTGATATAACTTTTCGAGCGTTTACGTTTTGTTTGTTTGAAAAAACAATCACATAGCACTGCTATGATAGCAGCATTACCAATTACAGATCTAATAAGTGAGTACACACATATTTTCCGTATTGATTGAACTTGAGCTGTTTGTATGTTTAAGTGATGACACTGAACGATATGGACATGCGTGTACCATTATTTCGCATAGTCGTGTGATGAAGTTCATGCGCACTACATGAAATCTTTTACTTCGTTTGTTTGGATTTGATTTTTCTATTGGCATTAGGCATTATAGCTCGACGTTTATTTTTGACATCGCTAGAGTTAACAAATGAACTAATGAACTCCCTCATTCTCTCCAATCAGTCGTATGAGTCAGTTGTAAAGAGTGTAGATCCAGTACGCTTATGAAAATATGAAAATCGATGTGGAGGTTACAGACTATACATTCACCAATTTTACTGGCTTTTAATTATTTTGTATGAATCGGTTCGAATAACAACTAAAATGTAATCCAAACAACTGATTGAATTTTAAAATATGAATTTAATTTTACAGTGACCGGACCGCTCACATGGCAAAATTATTGGCCTTGAATATGGATTCCTTCTCTGTTACAAATTGAAATCTTAGTTTCGATTGTAGTCTTTTGCTTGAAACACTTGTGATGACTACAGGCTATTATTATGGCTTGATACACTTGTATCTAGAGAATTTGCAGTGAGTTGGTGAATATTAATGCAAATGATAAAATCAAATTAACGCGAAAATTCCACATTCAAAATTTGGTACGCTGCATTTAATAGATAAATCACTTTGATTAGAAAGGAGTCAGATGTGAGATAATGGTAGATACTCGTACAGGGCCAGACTGTCTATCAGAAGGCGCATCTGGCTTTTAGAACCAAATCGCATGATATAAAGGTGACGATGATATAGAGAAGAGGTGTTAAATCGAAAAGACACAATGGTCTTCGCCAATTGCTTAGAGGTCTGACACTTTTATGTACAACAACAACAGCGAGCTTTGTACATAAAACTGATGTCAAATCTTCATTGATAGCACATTTGAGGTAAGTGTATTTTGGTGAACTGAATAGAATTCGACGTTGCGTAGGTACACACGAAGAAATTTGCATCCAAAGAAAGTTACAACTCGGTAAATTGGTTGTTTCATTCAACATTTTATTCAGTTCAAAGGTTTCTTCAACAAAATTCTACCTTTTCCTAAATTTTGCAATAAAAAAGCCCACAGTGTCGTTGTAAATGTCGTCACACAAACGCAGACAGTCTCGGTCTGGCCCAAAACGTTGAACCAGAAGTCTGGAATACAAATTCCATGAAAAAGAGAAACACCAAAATGATGGCCAGAAAATTTCTTTCTCTTCTTACCTTTGTTCATCATTCAAACCAACATTTGACCAGCCCGGACCACCTAACAGTGGATCAGCGGAAATGAGTTCGATGTTATCGAATTTGGCCAGAGCCCATTCAACAATCTCTTCATTTTCTGCACTAGTCACTGTACAGGTACTGTAAACCAAAGTGCCATTGCATTTCAGCAATTCAACTGCAGTTTTGAAAAGCTTCTTCTGAACGACCGGATACGATTTGAGCATCTTTGGTGAAATATCATTTCTAAGTACAGGCCGGTTACCCAATGCGCTACAAGGAGCATCCAGAAGTATCTTGTCGAAGTAGTGACTTGGAAACGGCGGTTCTACGATATCATTGCTACAATTGTCGCCCAATAGCAGTTTGGTTGAGTCATACGCAAAACATTTCACCGATTCGAATTGATACGACTTCATCTTTTCGTCAAGGATTTTTAGTTTGTTCGGTGTCTTGTCGATTGCCATGATCACTCCTTCATCTTTCATTAATTCAGCTAAATGAGATGTTTTATTTCCGGGTGCAGCGCACATATCCAACACAATTTCTCCCGGCTTCGGATTTAGTACATGTGCACAAATTACAGATGGTAGATTTTGTAACATGGCACTTCCAGCAGGTAGATATGCGTCTCCAATGGATGGAACTCGTGACAGAGTCGATGTAATTTCGATTGCAATACCGCTGGAAATATTTTGAAATCTGTAGCTGTTGAACATGCCACTAAAATTTAAATCTTCTACCTCGCAGTCACATTATTGCGAAATAATTGATGGCGTTGCATAAGAACCGTACCAGTAGCGATAAGACGTTTATTAGAAGACTCAAACGATGTGGCACCTCGCTTGCACGTTCCATCAATGTCAGCAAAAATATTTACTTTCTCACCTAGACCCGTATTGGTTTCCATTGAAAGAACACCTGGTGCATAGAGATGAGCTCCTGCAAGAAAAAAAAACTGTTAAATTGAATCGGTAAACATTTTGATTTCATACACTCACCTCTCAATATCGACGCTGAACAGTTAACATCTACTACAACTTCCTTTCCATCAGGTATGGCCACCAGATTATTGCAATCTTTCAAATTTTCAATTAGAATCACTTCCGGAAAACCTTTTACGGCAGAAATATTTGGGCATTCAGTGAAAGGATGGTGTTTCTTAAATGATTCCAATAAGCGACTCTCTATTTCATCGGTTGAACTTCGGAGCAGATTTACACGAATGCAAGTTGTTTTAGGAGTGATACAAAGCCATTCTAAAAGGTATTGAAGGTCCTGCGTCTGTAAAAATTGGTCAAAAGTAATTTTCAAAATATTTCGATGGTAAAGCGAGGGGTGACGCACTTCTGAGATTTTGGGAATAAATGGAATAACAAGTGCGTCATCCATCGTGGTAAAGTATTGTGCTAAATAAAGCGAGCAAGCTGAAGACGCGACAAGATTGAGAAGGAATTTGGGAAATCTTATCAATTTTCGTATCTCGTAATTGGTGACTTCGTTCAAAATTTTCACTTTACTGGGTATGTAATGGGGCTATTCCCTCACGAGCGAAGACCTTGTACCTCGCTCGTAAAATAAAACGCCACACTTAACACGTGAAGTAATATGTTTTTTCGTATCACGATACGTATAACAGTACATCGGGCTGGCATTCTTGTACTCATCTAAATGCGAGATATCAAAAACTCTAAATCTCTAAAACTCTTAGACACTTGAGTAATGCTATGTCTTAACACATAAGGAGAGAAGTGAGATCATACCAAAATGTTTTGTCTAGCACTTTTTGTCGGAAAGTGCCGATGAATTATTCAAGTAAAACAAATTATTCGTTGAGGTCCGCACGTGTATGACATAAATATTTGCTTAGCATTCCTAAGGAATGAATTTATTCATAATCCCAATGTTATCACGACATAAGCTCCTCAATTAAAACAAAACAAATAGTGAAGAGTAGTAACGATGCAAGGCTAATTATCAGAGACCCTTAGCTCAATTCTCTTTGGTTTTTAGATTTTTTGGAGGTATTCCTAGAGCCTTTCACACCGCCCCAGGGAGTCGAAATTCCACTAGCCGCAATTATCGGCACTGTGTTAAGCTGGCCGACAGTAACTTATAAAACTTAATTTTGCATTTTACAGGTGTAAATACTGATACAACGTAGCTTACAGCGACAGAAGTGTTTCATAGGGTACACTTAATTCAAGATAAATACAATGATTGTACTTGTACTAATAGCTCGCTCAGTGTGCGTTTTCATATTTACAAGCTTGCAGCGACAGAAGTGTTTCATAGGGTACACTTAATTCAAGATAAATACAATGATTGTACTTGTACTAATAGCTCGCTCAGTGTGCGTTTTCATATTTACATTTGCATTGGAAATGAAGTGGATTAGCATTTTCTCAACGTTTATCATTACGATGATGTCAAACTTGAAAAAATAATTTTAATTCAAAAACTAACATCAACCACCGATGTTTCTCAATCGAATCGGAAGCTGACAAGACCCTACCAATGAATCCACCGCAAATCGAATTAGCTCCTGTATGAATGGAACCATTGTGTCTCGATCTTACGAGACCAAACTGTTGCGGACAGTGTCCTATTTGTCACACCAAAAAACCTGTGTATCGTTCAGCATGGTCAATCTACTCAGGTTTTACTGTATTTGAAGACCCGACTTCGTTCATCACGGGACAGGTCATAGAATTAGCCATAATCCCGATAAAGTTTTTCAAAATTATATCAGCTAATAAAGTATATTGTCTCGGTGCTTGACCTTCACCTCATTTTTTTTGGCGGAAGCTTTGTTTTCTTGCGATCGTTATCGTTAACAGATAAGATACCTTGATATGTCTATATTGCCCCAGCGAGTCATAAGATTTCGTGAACAATTTCCAAACTCGTAAAGAGAAAAAAAATGATAAGACGTCGAAACCTCGCATATAATCTCTGTGAAGAATATTTTACTACGAGATTTTACGTCGATCTATCTATACAGTGCGAACGTATACTTTAGTTACTTTCTATTTCCCAAGTCATATCGATTGAGCCGTTAATTGAATGTAAACCTGAAGTGGTTTGCCCAGAATGTATCAGATGCAGATCACTATGTGATCACCTTGTCCAGATTACACCAGACATAAGTGCTGTGTTCAATGTGCCTTTTATGTACGAAGAAGGGTTTAAGCTGTCCACAGAAAGCATTTTTGCATGTTTCATTACCGGAGTCACAAACAAAAGTTCAGCATTTATTTCAGCATGTTACAAAATGAAAACGAACGAAGGAATGAAAGGTCTAAAGACTTAACACCACTCTTAAGGGGCCATTCACGCTGTAAGTGCGCCAAAAATATTTGAATTTTGAACGGAATATTTGTGCTACCACCATACGAAAACTGTACGTCAAAACAAACATTTTCGCGTGTCTTTTCGAATCTGAAGTGCACTTATGCCCTTGCCACAGCTGTCTACACTTGTCTACATGATATTTTCAATATTTCAATATTGATGACAGCAACTT
>JANTFA010052340.1:0-15094 GCA_026413405.1 Phytosciara flavipes | reverse complement strand
GAAAGGAACATTGCAGGGCAGTTCTATAGACACCTAACTATATACCGTCCTCTACTCGTACGGGTCCCCCTTATGTTTTGGTGTGCAAAGGGGGATGGAAGGTCTGAAATTCGTAATTTTAAGCGTGCGCAATTGATGAATGGCCCCTTACTAGTAATTTTCAAATCACTTCTTTTCATCCTGTCGACCTAAGTGTTATTTACAACATTAACAAACTGCATCGACAAATTGAGAAAAAAAGTCAAAAACTACTGTAGACATTAATGGTCTCACAATATGTGAAGCAGCTCTTTTCAGTGAGTGAACACATCACTGATATTACAATTATTTTGAGCTAAATGGATATTTCTGGTAGCAATTAAACTGCCTTTAAATGCGACCTCTAAGTAATAACATCAGATTTCCAATCTATTGCTCGCTCAAAATGACGAATTTCAGACCTCCCCCCTTTTGAAGCTCACTCTTTTGTCAAACCTCTCTTTCTCCCTGTAGAGCGTGCGTAATTTGTGGATGACCCCATATTGCTGATACCTACACTTTAAATGAGACCGATCATGTCAATCCAAGAACAGCATTGGCATAGGACAACCAATTGAATTCACTATTCCTAAACATCAAAAGAAAACTAACATATGGCGCCATCTCTTATCCTTTCAACATTCTTCATTTGTCTTATGCAATAGGATCATCGAAACGTTGAAACAATATTGTAGAGCTAAGGAGGGTCTCACATTATGTCTCATCCCTTGCAGCATTTCAACGAATTTGATGTGAAGCTAACAATTTCATCCGGTTTTTTTTGATCATTTGGAGAGACCAAGTCTCTCCCCTCACTCATCGAATGGCATACTCTATTCAAACAACAAAAATGACATCAAAATATTATATCCATTCAATCAAAATCACGACACATACAATATTGAGCTGTGAGTGAGTTAAGCTATGGTATTGTGCTGGATGTGTATATATGAATGACTGACAACAAAAAATTCAACTTTCACTTCACTTGAATTTTGAATGCGTGCAAAGTTGAATTGCGTAACACAATTTTTTTTTTATAATTTTTTGTTTTTCGTATGTGAACTGTTGGCTGTGTAATGATTGTTAGCGTTGATTGAATATTCAAATTTTTACATAGTCGAATGTGATGTCAGTTATAGATGTTTGCGTATAGATGGTAGGGGGAACAGTCGTTTAATTGATGAACATTTTTTGGACAATGCTTTGCAACCTTGAGATGTAGGGGGTGTTGTAAGAGGTCAGGTATTATGTTGATCACGTATCTTGCAAGCAATTGATCAATGATCATGGAAATTGTTTACGTAATTGATGCATTGTCGTTCCCAACAAGTCGGTATTCTGTCAAAATCTTGTATAACTTGGAAATTTGGATTTTTTTTATTGAAATCGTTCTTTAGCGTGACAGAAGACCGGCCTGCTCACAGTGCCTCTTCTGATATTACTTCAAAGTATTACCACATCCACAATCAATTTAACTTAATGAACACACGAAATTGTAATTGTCATGATCCTAGGACCTCTTGAATATGTATTTGAGAGAGTGAATCAATAGAGAGTGAATTATTTGTACTAAAATTGACCTCTCTGTACTAAAAAGTAAAGAAATTGCTGGTGTCAACGATTGATTGTGAATATGGTACTAACTTTGAAGAAATATCACTAGAGGCGTCTCGGTACAAGAGTTTGAAAGAAGGCCGACTTGCCGAAAGCGCCACTGCGGTAATTACGTACACTATTCCCACGATCAATTGCTCTTGAATATTATGTACTAAAGTGATATGCGTTAAGCTGGAGTCGCAGTCACTCTGTTTAGCTGTCCTGCCGTTTAATAAGTGAGAAAAAGGAAATGTTTTCCTTGCGCAAGCGCTTTATTAAAACAGTGGGACTGTAATTTAAAGCGCGCAACAGGTCAGGTTTTACCTAAACCTGACCTGATTTAGCTGACCTGATCCTGATTCAAACAATTTTGACCTGACCTAAATTTATCTAAATTTATTAGGTCGAACCTACAAATCCATTCGTTAGGAGTCATCAGTTTTGAATAGTATACGAACTAAGTGAACCAGAAATAAACTTCATTTTGTTGGCTTTGCAATCCAAATATTCCTTGCCCTCAGATGAAGTTGTGATTATGATGTGAGTCGAAAGAATATAATTGGCTGAGCAGCTGTGTCGCAGTAAGTCTCTTCCACTCGTGCAATGAATAAGCAGCTTTGTTATCCTGACTTTGACATTTACATACCTGAGTACCTGAAACCAGTACTAAATGTACTAAAACGTGGATTTCGCATCATTTTTGATTCCATGAAATATTGTTCGCCAATTTCGTTGAATACTTAATAATGAGACAAACGCTGCATTTTGCTTCTTACACACGAATAGACGCAAGCATTCAAATAAAATCAAAAAGCTATATTCGACCACAACACGTCTCATCTTTCACATTGAAAATGTTAAAAATGAAAGCTTTAAAATGTCCAACAACTTATTGATATAAATCTTGTGGAAAGATATTAAATTGAAAAAACCTCTGGCCGTTAAACTTGTCCATAAATTAGTGGAGTCGAAAATTATACTTAAACTTTGAAATAAACTTGAATGCAAAAAATCAACCGACTAATAAAGCAAAAAACAAAATGCTCATGATTCCATGTTGTATAACACACATTAATGTTTTCAGATAGACATTTGGTTATATTCGGTATCAACGAACTTTTCAATGAAAAAGCAACAATTTTTTTTCTATTTATTTCTACCCAGGTTAGCACTATAATTGAGTATTATAGCCGAGTCTATATCGCGCGCAGATAGACAAATGTCCTTGTATAGCTGTTTACACATGTAAATTGGTTGTAAAAAGTTTTTTTTTTCATCGCAATCAAAATTGTTTATAAATTATATTGTGTGTGTGCCCGTGCATAGATATATGTTCGGCTTTGGCAGGCCCGCACTGGCCATATGGGCCGATCGGAGTGGCCCGATTGCGCCCTTGCCTTTTTTAATCAAAACTACTGCATGAACGCCACTTCCAACTAGAATCTACGCCCCTTACTACGTTTAAGTGCTCTTAAAACCCAAATGCACGATGCCCCTTTTCGGTAGCCAGTCCGACCCTGGGCTTTGAGTTTATAAATAAAATTTTAAAAAAAACCGCTGCGAGATTCTGAATATTATATGCAACATTGCGTAATGCACATTTCATATATGTATGTATATGAACGTGCATGGTCGTTTTATTGCGATATGGCAAAATTGATGTTCATTTAATTAATTGTTTTTCTTTTTTTTAGCTAATGCTGTACACACAATGCAGGTATGATATACGCGTATGGAAAAAAACATCCATCAAAATTATAATCTTTTGATTCGAGTTCTAATGACTTGTTCGCCGCTTAGATAATGCACATTCACATTGTATAACGATCTCTATGCGGCTAACAACATTTACCAATCTTGTGTACCGATCGTTAAATGTATTTTTACTTCACGAGCGAGGTAAATGGTTTTAACTCGTGAGGGAATTGCTCCATTACCTTTCTAGTAAAGTATCAGTATCACGTCATAGTAATCTACTATTCCAAGCTAAAGGTCAAGCTAACGGCCCTTTGTCCCACGCATTCTCTTCAGGATCTTCGATTGTCTTCGAAAAATATTGTAGTACAGTGTAGCTTACCAACTGCCTATCATAAAATCTCAAAAAAGAATGCGTGTGACTATCGAATATATAAAATATATAAAATGCTTGCCCTTTGGAGTAGGAACAAGTGAAGCGGCGAGCCACCCTTTCTTCAGAAGGATTACTACAGGGTTACGCATACTCAAGTCAAGACGATTTATGTACGAAGATGAGATAGAAATTGCTTAAATCACATTCCACCTAAGCTATTGACAAGAAATTCGAATCAATGGAAGGAAAATTGAAAACGACCAATTTCCCTGATATTACTCTAAGAAGATACTGAAACCAAGAATGGTTCAAAAACGCACGGGAACATCGTGCGAATGTTCGGCCAAAATATTGCGTATCACAACTCAGTCACTGGTTTTGTCAGACATAACAAACTACACCTCACCAGTTTAAATGAACATTTGTCACACTAAACTCGCCGACACACTCTGTCTCTAGCAAACTAACTCTCAATTCTCTGTGTCAAATTTAAACTCAAAAGAATACTTGATTCATTTACCACCTTAATAAAAGTAGTTAGTTTGCTAGACACACGAATAAATGTGGTGTTGAGATTGATTTGGCCGTGCAAACATAGCGCCAGCTAGAATGCTATGTGAAGAGCCTGCTTTGCGGAAAAATAAACTTCGACATCGAGCTCATCCACAACCCAAGAATAAGTACTCGATCGCCATTCTGAGTATTCATTCGCAATGCAGAAGATGAGCGGTTTTAAAGTCCTGGCAGATAGATTGGTGGAATGAGGCGATCCAAGGCTTTAACTTACTACGGCGTACATGGCTCTGTTTCATCCGAATAAAAACTAGACGAGGGTGTCTGTACTTTTCTACTCCATAGATGAAAAATCACCGAATCGCCACTTTGTCAGTGTGGGGAAGTAGAAATGATGATGCATTTGGTCGAGGAGTGCTCGATTCACCGCGGTTTCAAGGAAACTTTGGTTTGTCTATACAGACTGAATGTTTAATTGAACTTTGATTGAAATTTTTGAAACTTTGAGATGAATTTTAAGCCACACAAGCTATGTTTGTGATAAGTTATTGATTAGATTTGGTGAGGTTTAGGCAGATTTTGTAAAAAGTTTTTATTTCTTCAGTTATTTGTACACAATCTACATGTACAATTTTAGTGAATTATAATTTGAATGGAATATCTGAGAATATTTTTTGGTGAATATATTGGAGTGGCTCTACCCTGACAAACTCACCGACTGACCTAAGCTGCGCATAATGATTTAACATTAAGAACTCAACATAGACGACTAGGGGTCATGCACTTACTGCCAAGAAAATTAATTCAAATACCAAAATACGCGACTTTGTACATTTTCACTTTAATACAGACAGCTTTTCACATTTCGTTTGGCTGTAATTAATTGATACACTTTACCAAGCGCCCAAGATAACGATTTTTCTTTTTTGAAAAAAAAAAAGCGCTCAAATGACTCATTTTATCTTCCCAATAACTGCGGTAATTTAACTTTCTTATCGCCGACTCTATTTCTATATTTATATATGCTTTAGGTACATATACATTTCCCACAATAGAAATAGAGCAATAAAGTCTGAAATGCTAAAATGTTTCTTATAACTAAAACACCAGTACAGTAAATAACATGACATAAAAAAAGAGAGAAGAAAATGTAAACAGCAGACTAAAACTCAATTAAGAGTGTAATAACCTTTCTAATAATTTACATTGTTATTTATACGACCGAACTGACGGAGATATAGATAGATAGATAGATAGAGCAGCAATACCTATAGGTCGTACAATATGAATGCTATGAGTGGAATTTATATATATGAAATAGCTGATTGTAACACACTATCCGATAACCCGAAAGTCGTCTGAATTTCATCAAAAATTATATAACCCCGAAAATTATATGTACAGCTAGTGACATGCAAAAGAGGGCCTTCTCATCGACTTTTTTATTTTTCCTAAATGTTATAGAACTGTCATTGGTACGGTCAATTCAATTTTCTTTAACGTACGCAGCCGATATTTTCAAATGACCAAGACGACTTTGAGATATTAGATAGCTCCCATCGTCTCAATGAAAGTAGAGACCAGGTATGGCCAATCGTTTGAATTTGTATGGGCCGGAGGACATGCGGATTTTGCAAGAGATTTTCCATTTTCACATCGAACGAACTCATTTTTGTGTATAATTTCATAATTAATTTGAAGAATGAGTTCGTTCAAGGCTACAAAATGCAAAATCCGTATGTCCTCCGGCTTGTATGACTTGGCCTTTTGTATAGCTAAATATCAATTATGGCCAAAATGTATAAACCTAAAAAAGGTTGTTAGTTCGTTGGGTTATTGATTAAAAATGTTTGGCCATACCTTGTCTCCACTTTAATTGCATCGTCTACATCGTTTAGCCTTATTCAAGAACGAAACGGCCGCTCGCAGAACAATTGTTTGTTACCAATGACATTTGGTGGGAATTTTTTGAAAATAGTGAAGGAGATTCTCAAATCTCGCGATCCGAAATTCTCGATATAAACAGAAACTTTTTTAATCGTTCAATTTTAAGACATGATTTGCAAAACTTCCTCGAGATAACAAACAATCAATCTGTTTAGAACCAATAACCACTGTGCGAAAACTTGTACTGTGCAGAAATTTCTGGTGCTGCTTTAAGAGCGTGCGAATCCCCTCAAATGACATTGGTTACAATCGTTCTTTGAAAGGTGGTATCAACTAATTTTCGCTCTTGTACGAGGTTAAAAGATGGGGCTCTCCTATATTTCGATGACAATATCGGCTGCGTACGTTAAAGAAAATTGAATTGGCTGTACCAATGACAGTTGAATTCTATATGACGATGAAAATGCCACCTTTTGAATGCGACTAGCTGTACTGAAAGACGAAGACGAAATACTACACACAAAGAAACGCGTCACGATGGTTTGATGTACGTATTTTATACTACTCCACTGAGAGATGTTAATAAAGAATCATTATAAGAAAGTGAAAGAAAATAATAAAAAAAATGTTCAGTTTACGGTCAAAAATCTTATAGTCATGCCAACACATAATCCCAAACACAAAATATTGTGTAGTACCTAACATTTTTAATCAATAACCCAACGAACTAACAACCTTTTTTAGGTTTATACATTTTGGCCATAATTGATATTTAGCTATACAAAAGGCGTTGGTATGATAGTGTTTCCAAGACTAGTTGCGTGAATGTGAAACATATTTTTCGCAAGGTATTTTTATATTCGCTAATAAAAAGCACGATTTCTTGTAAAAACTGAATTCATAATCACTTATGAAACAGCTACGAGCTTTTCCTGTGAGCGGAAGCCCCTTCCACTTTTGACCAGAAATCGATAACCGATCTGAATACGATCGGTAATAAGGGTTGTTGTGATAAGGAAGCATACTTAAATCCCGTCCTCACTTTTTACAGATTTTAAGACCGCCTCTTTGTCTGCAATTTTCCTTTAACTTAAAAATATCCCGTGATGTGACTTCGCTTCTGGAGCTCTTCAGATTTTTAAAAATGCACAGTGGATTCAGATCTTCTTTTTATTAGAAAAGATTTTGAGTGAATAATTTTGAATTTGCGATGTTTTGTTTCAGAACATCGTCCTATGACAACCAGAAAGTATTCAAAATTCGTATGCGTGCACAATTTGCCAAAAACATACACTTTTTAAGTTAAATGGTGCAACTAGAAATTCTCCCGTTGAAGAACCCCACAATTCGTTCTGAAAATTCATCGAAGATCTTCATTGATATAAGAGTACCTAGATATGGCATGTCAAATTCTTGAATGTGTGTGTGTGATGTATTCAGCGCCGCTTCTTCAAAGGGACCAATTGGACCATGGACCAGGGCGCAGGTAGCTTTAATAACTATCGTCTCGAAGTTATCTCTTGTTATCCACTAGAAGAAGTTAGTCGATAGACTTTAGTGGTCCAAGGCGCTGAGTATACTAGATGCGGCACTGTTCGGATACTCAACAAAACCTTCGTCTTAAAGTAGGCGCTACATTCAAACTTATTCTGGTTATATGAACCGTACGTCATGTCGAATTTTATATTGCACAATTGGCTAAACATCGCACGACGTTCATTCCGATTTTGTGTAGTTGTGTGAGTGATATGTTCGGGCTGTTTTTTGATCGACCCCCAGGTTTATTTTGAACAAACTACTTGCCACAAAATCTTAATCCACATTTCAAACTCGACTGTTAAGATTCATCGCATGCGATCTTCGAAATGAGATTTTAATTTTATTCTGCATTTTCTAGTAAGGAACGTTGCGCAAATAGTACACATGAGACTGAATTAAAAAAAAATTTTGCTATCAAATAACATCGCAAGTTTAAAGTCAAACATAAATTCCATTCAGTTTACGATTTTTTTTTAGATTTATCAGTACGGGACGACAGCAAGAGTTTACGATAGAAATGAATTGCATCAACGGGTAATAAACAGCTGCTTCGGAATGTTTGCTTTGAATTACGTTTGTAACCCGAACCCAAACTTCAGGATCAGACACCGGTCAGACCTACAGTTCAAAGAAACACAAAGAGCGGACAAAGCGTGTAAGAACAGCTTATATGTGCAACACAAAACACAAAAATCTAGGACTTCTTTCGTATAAAAAACCTGACGTTTCGTTCGGAATAATTTCATTAGTGATATTTACTGACATCATACAGTTCCAGCCATCGAATTACTGTTCCATGTTTTCTTATCCAAAATAAAAGTTCTCAAAAGACGAATGAATAATTTACGACTAAGTGTAGGCAGGTTCTATTTTCGTCGTGTAACGAGTCATGAAACGATCGCGTTTTTATTTTCTGTTGTAAAAAAATCGTACGCATTATTCATTTTTCGATACACTTAATTAAAAAATGAGACACTAAAAATAGGTAGGACCGTCGTTCGGTAAATGTGCACCAATTAAACTGCGATTCTGTTTACGGAATTTTTTTTCTCTTTTAATTTTCAATTTTGCAAGAACACTTATTCATCACACTTTTCAGCCGGAAGAGTGTAACAGATGTGGTTATAAAAAGATTTCGCCTTTACTTTTGCATGCATTTCCGGAGGTGCATATACTGTACATGGATTGCATTGGATTTTTATTTTTACGTCGTATGCTGAGCTGCATTATGCATAATGGAATGCATGAGTTAGAACATTCTGATGAATATTTGTAAAAACAAATTATTTTCCTTGAATTTAGATGAGATTTTTGTGGATGTTGTTCGAGTGTTGTTTGATGGAGAAACAAGTCGTCTAAGGAGAGGGTTGTCTGAGAACGAAAACACGTTTGTGCTCGACACCATCATCATTTCGGAACGAAAAAACAGATCGATAGCATCGACTTTCGACACTTCAATACCGGCTCCTTTTTTCTAGGCACGACGAATGCAATTCTTTTGCAATTTCCTGATCACGAATCTTAAATGTGTGGTTGTCAAAAATGGCTTTAGAGATATCATTGCGGCACAACGAATGAGTAATGCAAACAAGAACTCATTCATGAATGTGAACTTTACTAAGAAGTACGAGAACGGGAACGTGACAGAACTCTGAAATAACTAAACAAATATTTCGGAGTCGATGGTGTACACAATCAAAACGAGTCTGATACAAAAGAACAAACTGTAAACCAACAATGTTGTTAGAGTCAGGTACATATCACATTGCATGTGTGCTTTGGAGAGCTTTGAGCTTATTCTGGATTTCATTGAAAAGGTGGAATTTTCGGTGGAATGAAAAAGAAGATCAAAGCTCTTGAAAGCTTTTCAAATCAACGACACACATGCGATCAGGTGTTTTGCCGTAATACGAAGTTCACTAAGTAGTTGGGCTAGCAATGATATCAGTCAGAGTCCACAAATCACAAATGACTTTCAAGAAAAGATAGATATCTAGCCGCGTCAAGACTAAACACCTTGTCAAAGTCTTCACAATTGAGAAAGCTTATACAGGAGCGAGCGTGGTTGAAAAAAGCAAGTCAAATCACTGCCTAACAGTTCTGTGAGAATCGTTCCAATTGTACAAGATTTTTTCCCTTTTCACTGTTATTGCACAGATTTCGTTGGGAAATCCAACTGCGGATTAATTCACACCGTAAGTCCGCTTCAAAATTTGAATTTTGAGTGAATCTATGAATGAAAAAATGAATTGAAAATCAAATGTCAACGCATTCTAATATGAAAATATCGTGAACATGGGTCATACAACGCTGCGTCAGCGATCCGAATCTTGCGTTTCTTTTTAAATTTTGAGCGGACTTACGGCGTGAATTAACAATTTCTCGGTAACGGAATTCCATGCGTCATCGACCGCAACGAGGGGAATTGGAGACAATCTCTTCTTAGTGTGGTTAGCAAAATTGCAATTGTTAAGTCCAATGAAGTAAAAGATTTTGCATCCACTCATGAAACACTATTGGGTACATTGAACAATATTCATTTACATAAAAGGTGATGAAGAGGCACGTTTTCGTTGGATTTCTGTCTATCCGAGCTGAAGCTGAGTTCAGTTTTTATACTGAATTTCGTGATGGATTTTAGATGATATGATTTGCCAAACGAATTCTCTTGTTTTCCCTAGTAATTCAATAAGCCACTTTCGACTCGAGGGAAATCAAAAGCATGTTAATTAAGCACCAGATCCAATGATTTTATTTTGGTGTGTTTGCCGTTTTCAATCGTAGGGCTTTAGGCCATGACATTAAGTGTAATTCATAAAATAGTTTCCTTGTACAGAGGAATGGGACGTAATTTTGCAGGTGAAAATTTTGCTTTATTCTAGAAATGCGAAGCAAAAATTGAAAGCTCATGGATCAAAACAACACGGTTTGTCGATTTTTAGAAGAGTGGAATGCGTGGAGTGTGTGACACTATTTTTGAGATTCGGTTTTTCTTCAAATATGGAAAAATGGTTTTGTTTTGTCATTCAAAAGCTTCGCGCCGTAATGCCGCCTGAGTATTCATAGATGAACAAAAAATTCCTAATGTAAATACCGATGCAAAGAACTACTACACTTGCACGGACGCAGAAAAAGAAGCTTTCATGAAAATGTGTGTGTACGTACACAATGTAACGTTATGCGGTCGTTGTCATCGCTTTTTGAATATGTGTGTTTAATTTCTGTTTTAATGTGTGACACAATGCAGAGAAGAGTAAACAGAAGATTGCGTGTAAAAATTCTATTATTATACATTCAAACACATCGACGAAGAAAAAAGACAAGTAGAGAAGACGATACTGTCGGTAGCTCTGTGTGTTGTGTATCTGTGGATTGTCTGTGGGGTCTCTATGTATCGAGAATTCGTATACAGTTAGAATGTCAATTCACATTTTATTGCAGTTGAGCAATTTTCTTTGCATGTAGAGAACAATCATCCTACCCACACAGTCACACATTGTGAATTTTGTGTATAAGAGAATACGCGATTCAGCTGTGGAGAGAAATGTATAAGTCATTCATACACTCACACACGTAGACGGAACGAGGTTCGTGTCGCTGGAACCTGCACCATTTAGTGTTGATTTCAGTTTTGGTCCTTTCATTTCGTGTCCGTGCACACGGTAGGGCTGAATCACTCTCTTTTGACAAGTTCCTGAACATGGGAAATTTCTATTGGAAATCATTGAGGGATATGATGCGGTGCGAGTAATTTTCATGCAAATTGAAAGTCGTTTGGGTGGGATTGCCTAAGAAGGCTCCATTTTTCTGTTTAAAATGCCTGTGATTGACCGTTTCAATCAGAATGACTTAGGAAAACCATTGCAATGAAAATGGTGTTTTAAAAATTGATTTTCCCCTAACTTCCAGAGCGATTTTGATCTTAGCGGTCCGAGTGAGACTACATACAACGCTGAGTAATTTCTCCAGCATGTGCAAATTGAAATCATTCCGGCTGATTAGCCTCAATAGTTGAAGGATGTAGCTTCAAAATGACATCAACATGTTGGAGATATAGATCTTCAATAGGACTGGACAGCTTTGGAAAGCCGTCACATTGTTCCTGACCATGACTCTTCACATTTTCACGAAATTTTCATCAACATTTAAAATTGGAGGCTTAAAATGACATAAAGCAAGGGGTTAAGCACTTCTCAAATTAGAATAATTGGAGCAATTGGAATAAATTGATTAATTTGTAGCCGTTTATATCCATTTCGGAATGTAGGCCTCCCGTTAGGAGTATTTAGCCATGAAACACCCCTCGCGGGCAAGTTGGGATTGATGAGTGTGGACCACATGCTTAACGTGAATTCCGCCTATGGGTTAGAATTTGATGCTCATTATATCTCCGCCAGAAGTTAGACTCAGATATATTATGTCATTCATGTGTACGGTTTGTTGAAGGCACCAAACACCTCAACTACCCAGATTATGAAGCTTGGATATGCTTAGGAAAGTTGTTATTCACGCTAAACTTTGAAGAAAATTCCTATGGAGAATTGCTCCACGCTGGAATCGAGTCAACTCGTTACATTGATGAAATGGAATAAATTGAGTGAGTCATCCCTCTTAAAAAAGCATCACCGAATTATGGTGGTGCTGGCGGCACGCGCCTCAACGAAACGTATTCTAAAAATGTAGTGGTTAAACAGTGGTATTGGTTATAACACTTTTGCACGAGAGAAGTGCAATGACCCAAGTTTGAGCTGACCTACTTACGAAGTGCGGCGGAAAAGTATATGTTTTCGGATTTCGTTCGTGTGGAAATAATTTTTTTCTTCTATTCATATTGTGTGGTGGCTGTGTTTGTATGTGTGTGTTGTTTTGGCATGATTGGAATGGCATTTTAATACCCAGCATATTATATCTATACCTAACACGTCATAACAGCTTTTCGATTGTTATATAGACTTGGCTATAGATGTTGACAGCAATATTCTGTGGTTTATATTAAAGCATTCAGAGTGTGCTCAGAACGAAACCGTCCGTTCTGTGTACATCTGATGTAGTATAGGCCTGCATATATTTATATCCCGCACAATACTATGCATATCGATGTAATAAGTTAGGCGCACAATTAAATGAAATTCATCTGATGTGTATGGCTTATATTGCGAAATGCAATCATCTCTGCGTCTGCTATGTTCGTTCGACGAAAAGAAGAAGATTCAACCTAAAGAATTATATCGTTTAACGAATTCCAACAACCATATGGTTGATGCCATTCTCGTCACCGTCATTTATTGACGAAGTCATTCAAGGAAGACATCGAAGTATATGTTCTTGGAATATTTCATTAAAGAAATTTCTTTGCTCAAAATTATAGGTCGAAGAAGAGGTGTCGTGATGGCTTTTGAGATTAATTTCTAATTAAACTGACGAGCGATTTGAATGGGATTTAATTGGTGAGGATTTTTAGGAGTTTGAGATTTTCCAATTTTCTATCGTTTGGAGGAAGAGTGACTTCCGATCGTACTGAAACTGATCTCGATCGTTATCTCGCATCAAGGAACTCCGACACTAATAAATTGTGTATAGCAGGTTATGGGCCCAGACTATATTGCATTGTGAAAACCGTCTGTGTAAACTATCAATTTCATGATTTTCCTCAATGTTTCGAATTCTTTGAACTTTACTGCCACCAGTGTAAACTGTGATAAAGTAATGCGCAATTGACGACCAGGAAAACTGTCGATTGAACTTTATTTGGGCTATCTCAACTGAAAACACGTTTATCTGAATGAAAAACAAGGAAAAAACGAGAAACCTATAAATACCCCACTGTACAAACATCAGGCTCGTAAACATGGGCTTAATATAAAATCAAAAACAAAACGACAAAAAACGACAAGCCTTCGGTCAAAGGAAAGGGGTGTAGGTTGTTCAACCTGCCACGAAAACAGACCTGGCATTTACATTATTTTGAAAGTAAATAAAAATTATTACGTCTGATAAATGACAAAAGAAAATCGTTAAAATTGTTGCTGTTTATTGCTTTTTATCGAAATTAAACAAATCAAACAAGACCATCACAATCGTTATGTCAACAAATCGAAACAATTATTATTACCTTTTAACCCCAATTTTCATTTTGTTTTCTTTCTTTATTTTTGAGTTGCCACAATTTATGCCGCACAATATCAAGTTAGTCATTTCAATCCAAATATTTACCTGAAAAAAAAAAGAAAAAAAAGTTTTATTTTAATGATTTCAATCACCTTCTTTTCGCATAAATGTAAAGTTAAAAGTGTTTCGCATAAAAGTGTTGTTGATCTAGCATGACGTGTAATGTGTTAACCCCAATATAATTTTCAGAATTTTCTATGCCGTAAGTCCGTATAGCTCTTGTTGGCGAAATGGTAATGCCGCACCTAAATGTAAGAACTTTCCTTCTAACAATATTCTTGGAAGCTAAATAAGATTGTGCAGAGAAGCTTTGCATAATAATCTCAAAGTTCTAATGAAGATAACCCATAACAAAATCCGCGAGGCTCTATGCAGCAAACTGAGAAATATGTGAAAATCTAGAACCGTAGTGCGGATTAGAAGATGAATTCGTGACATTTTACTTTAGAAAATTATGTGTTGTCAGACCCCCATCCTCCCTGTAGAATGTGCATAATTTGAGAATGGCCCTTTTTAATGTTGATTTTCGTGATTTTCGTTCTCAACATTTCGTAACAGAACATTTACTCATGAGATCAGATGTCCTTTCAGACACTAGTGCTACAATGAAATGAAAAAGCTACGTTTTGTCTAGATTTTTGGAAACAAGAAATGTCAAAAGCTCACAATTTATAAAAATTGAAGGAAATTTCAAAGCTCTCGACATTTTGTTTCCGGTAAATGCAGTATGCTGCAAAATAAAATTTTATCAATTTTTCTCACTCTAAAATTGAGTGGTGATTCTAGTTTTCTTGTTTTAACGTAATTTCAAAATGTAACGTTTATTGATAATAAAGTGAAATTATAAATAGAAAAAAAAAGTTATTTTCCTACCAAGGAAGGAATGAAAGTATTTTCTCGAACTAAATCGATCAGCGGTCCGAGGCGAAGCCGAGGTCGACAAGGCATCGTGTTCGAGAACCACAAGATTCCAATGCAAAACATCAACTAATGTTCTACCAAATATTCACACGAACACAAAAATTCATTTGAAGGTTCCAGAAGACTGCTTTATATAGCGTGCAATAAAATATCGATAGCATACGAGAGAAAAAGTTTTTTCGCACTAGTGCGGAAAAGCTTTTCTCGCGCGCTAACGAACGTATCGAAGGTATCAGTGAAGAAATCTTCACTTTTATTATATCAAATGATGATCCGGAATTGCAAAAAGTTCAATGATTGATCTGTTCTATGCTACATGACGCCGAGAGTTTATTGATTTAGTTTATTGCATTCTGTTCTATGCATTATAGCAATACA
>JANTFA010052229.1:0-15102 GCA_026413405.1 Phytosciara flavipes | reverse complement strand
GAAGCGTTCTCTGCTATCAACGAATTTGTTCCATAGTTTTTCACACCCCAATCGTGTCCAGCAAATCGTTTTTGTTCACCATAAATATTTTAGTCGTCCACTGACGATTTTCTCGATTTCCGAAATTTACTATGAGCGGACCGCTGAGTGTTAAAGGGCCGTCCATAAAGGACGTCCGCGATTTCTGCGGAATTTTTGACACTTCCCTCCTCTCTCTGTCCGCACTTTTCCAATACCTACAACATGGCGTGTCACACTTTGCCAAATCCCACATCCACCATCTCTTGCGGACGTCCTTTATGGACGACCCCTAATAGCAAACGGCTGGAACTTATGTGGAATGGTAGAGCAGACTCCAAAGTCTGAATTTTTTTAGTTCATCACATTGATTGGGTTTTTTTGAGATTGTTGATTGTCCAACTTGGTCTAAGCAGTACTTGACCTTGGCTTCATTCATAATGCACATATTCAGGACTGGCTGCATGCAGCGGTGATGGAGCTAGTACAAAAGACTTCTGAAGTTCTGGAACTATCTTCATAAAACAGATAGAAAATATCTGAAATTCGTGCGACCCAAGAAACGCGTTCTTGCCAGTTTCTGTCACTTGCAAATTTCATGACCCGTCCCCGTGATAAGCGAAAATTGGCTCTTGAAATAAATTCAAATCTCTAAGATTTTTCTCAGACCAGTCTCCATGGAACCTTACTTTATCCACCAAAATGATCTCAGAAAAGTTTGACAGTTTTTCGTTGAAATTCTATTAGTCTATTCTATTTTTACAAGTTGATGAATTTCACTATATGAAGATGACATCTTTTACTTATCGACGAAGAAACGACTAATACAAAGTTCAAACCGACTACAATTGTAAAAAACATCAGTGCCAGGGCGGATTAAAAGCTCGAAACAAAGTGACAATCGAATCGATAAATTGGTTAGTGAAATTGGACATCGGCATTTGAGGACAGTGTCTTAGAGTCTTGATTGCAGCGATTACCTGTTAATTGGTTAGAAAACATATTCCCAAGAAGCATGATTGTTAACGGAACTAAAGTTGAATAAAAAAATTCAACTGTCAAAAATTCAATGACATGGTCAGTAAGCATGTAGACAATTGAACTTCAGAAGAACTAGACTCAGCCTTACCCATAGTCTTTAGGGATTGAAGTTTATGCTAACATGCAAAGAAAAGCAACTGGAATAAAAAACAATCATGTCATTCACATACATCAACAAGTCCTCTGAAAAGACGATTTCAATTAATGATTGCAGGGAGTGAACTAAAACCTTCAAGCCTGCACGAGGTTGTATATCGAACACTCGAAACTAAAAACCTCGCTCGAAGCATTGTTGTTTTATACACAGTCTACTTCCGTAAATGAGAACCACATCACCCATTCAAACAAAACAGATAGGTTAGAATACAACATGTTAAGAGGGCATGAGTGAATTTGTTGATGGGCCTAAGTTCCTGAAAATCTACTACTTCGTTTTAGTTGAAAAATTTTATTTCAATGACGAAATAAAAAACTTTCAGTGACTTTTTTAACATTTTATGAAATTCGGTGGAGGAACACTATTGTGATAAGCTCGTCTACAGGTTTATCATTAAACTCCCTTTATTCGTTCAATCTTTCGGTCAATACATTTGTTGCATGAAATTTTTTTTAACGTGAATGACGTCTAGGTTAAATTCCCTACCGCGGATGCCGTTTCAAACGTACTTCAAGATGATCTATTATGACAGACTACACATCAAATGCTCACCTTAAAATTGTGAAAAATTATTTCCTCAACTGACACACATGATTATCATAACAATGATGATTCGCAAAAAATATTCAGAAAGATTAATACTTTTCCGTCTACTCGGTAGGTAGAATCTGAGTTTTTTTGTCTCTACTTTTTTTTTCTAAGCTCATTCGCCTTTATTGTTGACAAGGCTATTACTGATGGCTACTCAGGCACACATAAAAATGGTATGTGCTCTTCAAAGCGTTGAACACATCTTTTGTTACAACGAATCGTATGATATTCTCTCCATTAAAATCCGAACGAACAATTTAAATCCACTAAAGTAACGTTTCGTGTTCACCGGATTTTTTTACGTTGCGTTTTCCTTCATCTAAAAAAAAATTATAATTCTGTATCGTTCTTAACACTTTTTTATTATTATTCATTTGAAACTATTTGACCTGGAGTGGTTGTATACAACGCACTAATTGCCTAATAATGCCAACGAAAAAAATATAAAATGTGTGATGACGAGAATATGATGCCATATCGTTAATAATAAAATGTATATCAACCGAATACGGTAAGTGAGTTCCGAACGGCATTTGTGACATGTTTTTGTCATTAATCATATTGTGGAATGCGATAATCACAGCCAAAGAATGGAACGAAAAAAATTGTTTTTCAAATTTTTGTGTAACACAAGAAGTTGATTTTTGTTTCAACCTTTTTTTGTGTTGTGTGTAATTCAATCCTGTGGAGGTTTTTTTCTCTCACTTTTTTTTTTGGAAGAAAAAAAACCGAATCAACTAATTTGTGCTAAACGATGCTGGTACACTTTCAAATCTTTGTGTATCATTGGCCTAGCAGAGGCTGTGATGCATTTAGTAAGCCAACCAACGCAACAAAACAAGGAACATAAAAGGGGCCATTCACAAATTACGCACGTTGTACAGAGGAAGAGGGGGGAGCGTAACTTTCATACATTTTTGAAATTTCCTTCATACATGGGGAAAGGGGTGGGTCTTGCAATTTTCTAGATCTATCAGGTTTTTTATGTATTGTGTTCAGTTACGTCTTACAACTCATTCATTGTGTACATCGCAGTACCAACTGCTCTTAGTTATGAAGCTGGAACAGTTCCCGTTGAGTTAAGTATGACGTATTTTTGGGTGAATTTTGACATGTCCAGGTGCTTCTATTTTGGTTCTTAGATTCTCAGATTATGACAGCCGTCAGCTGCACTGATTGAGTGATAACACTGCATCCCTTAAACAGTCTTCCGAAATGAAGTTGGCTTAGAGTGGCCTCAACATGAGCACAAAGGAGATTTCGTTGCAAGCTACTATATTCGATGGACGTGTAAAAAATCATTTCAACACTGCATTTCTAATTTCCACAAAAAAGACACAACGTGCTACATGCTACACTCTACCCATCAATCTAGTAAACTGTTACACAAAATATACAATTTCAGATGATCGAAAATTTATGATAATTTATGCAGAAATTGTGCTGATTAAACGATATTGTGATAGTGCTGATGCTACCTCATTTACATTCGTATAATGTCTGCGGATGCATTTTTTTTGTGATTATTGGTACATGACAAACGACCTCGGAGAATGGACGATGATGACACACAAAAAAAGAAGACAAAATTGATTTCATGATGGCAACTTTTTCTTTGCTAATTCCTCTTCACTAATTTCGTATATCGATTTCCACTCCTTAATTCCTGCTGGGGTACTTTATTCATTAACTTTAATGACCAAATAAAATTCCTTCTAAATTCATTACCTCAAGTCATTACACTTGAATGCAATGTCGCGAAAGGACAGGGGCCATTCACAAATTACGTACTCTCAAAATTGAGAATTTTGGACCCCCCCTCCCCCCATCGTACGCTAAAATGTATGGAGAAAATTTCGAAAATGTATGAAGCGTACGCTTTGCTCAAACCCCCCCTTTCCCCGTCATAGCTTGCGTAATATGTGAATGACCCCGACACGCGAATGGTATAAAGGGGTCCGTTTCTTTTGAAGAGGATCATTGAAAGTTCGGTGTTTCTCGTAAAAGCTTAACTCAGTTTTACATTTCAACCATATTTTGGTAAATATATTTAATTTGCTGTGTCGTTTAGCATAATTTCCAGTTCAAGTTTAAAGGTAAAAAGTCTAAGTGTACACGAAGGACTCCTCTGGGAGGAGTCGTTTACAAAATACGTCACGTTGTTTTATTCAATTTCTGATATAATCTTCATCCTTCGACACCCAAATAATGTCAAAAACAGCACGGACCCATATTTCGTAGAACTGTTACGCTTTTATATAACATCCCATCCCACGTTGTGGCGAGACGGAATTTGTGAACGGCCCCTAATAGTAATTCGAAAGTAGTGGTAGTGTATAGTTTCACTAGTATAGTACTTACTTCTACCCCATAAGAAAACTAAGAAAACGAAACCGAACAGCTTTCCATTCATTCTCATACAAACAACTCATCTAGCCGTCGCCGCCACACCATCAAATTACGTTTTAACGGTAAAAGCAATTTTAGAGTTATACAAAATTACGTAAATACGAAATGCCCATTTGCGTACGTAATTTAATAGTGTTGTCGTGAAGTTATTTCAAAAAAAAAAATTTACGTGAGTCTGTACAAACGTACATCAAAATTAAGCTGACTGAAGAATGAGTTGAATCATAGCCCTGCTTACTAGAATGAACACTCAAATTCGAAACGTCAAAAAAGCCTCCAAATTGCATACATGTATGCGTGTATGTTTGCATGTGTTGTGTGTTTTCACTCACACAAAATAAACACGACTCTTGTCTGTACGAAAGAAATGCAACGCCTATTATGATCACTTAAGCCTCCTATGTTCATGCTAGTATCAGGGCTGTGGTTGAATGCTAAAAAAGCTTTTACCAAATTTCACGGTTGGCGCTTCTAAAGCTTCAATAAAAGTTGTAGAACACCAGTTTTTCATATCGAGTAATGTAACATTTCGGCTGAGACTTCGAACAGTAGAGCCCTTTCACCGGTCAACAGCTCATAACTTCCGGCATTCATTTTCACCGGTCGAAAGCTCGTGAAAAAGTGGTTTAGTCCAATATACATCTGGATTGTCTCTCAAAGAGGGTTTAACTACAGCTTACAGACGAAAAGTATCGAACTGTTGACCGGTGTAAAGGTACAGAATTAAATACTCGCATGCAAGTCTTTATATTTTATTCGGATGCAGAAAGTGTTTTCGAGACGAAAGTTATTCTACGCCATAGATAAAAAATGCCTAAATTGTTTTACAAATAAAATTCAAGTTCCAATTTTGAATATTTGCCGCAAGAATAATTCACAGCACATTTTTCATTATTACGTTTCGTAAAGTTGACAGCTGTGATTCAAATGGACATCACATGCATCCACTTGTCATGATTACCAACTTTACAAAAATGAAATCTTACTGTAAACTGACAAGGTGCGACCTATGTGCGATTCTACAGTCACAGCAAATTTCAGTAAACGGAATTTGATTATTCTAAAATTAATTAATTAGTGGAATGGTTTAACATAAATGGATTTCGAATTTGTAGATCATATTCCGTCATATAAAAAACAAAAAATATTTTCATGCGAGTATTCAATTAGTCCAATATATACTTCTCGTAACGTGCCAAGTTGTATTTATGAACAACAAAAAGCCTCACTTCCTCTTACTAAATCACTCATGTGCGGCTCGTATTAATAATCTCACATCCAATGAAACGAGTTTTTGCAGTGAGCTGCCTCTGCATCAAGTTTATTATGATAAAACGGATGTGGAATGTGGAATCGACCAAAGTAGAAATAGTGGGTGACTTTCACCTTGTGCGCGTTAAGAAAGAGTAAATGAAAATGACCACAGCGCAGCGCGTTAAAAATAGGTAATTTTTTCGCAGTTTTGTACAAAATGAGAAAAAAAATTAGAGTTTTTGCGGATACAGTCGAAGGCAGTGATATTTCAACGTCAATTTGCTTCAGCTGTTTTTTTAGCTGATTTACTCACACAAACAAGAGAGATCATTCGTCTTTATGCACGTGCGTGATAGTGGTTAAACCGTATAAGGACGCAAAAGCTCTTTTGTTTGTGTGTTTGGATCAGCTGAAAACAGCTGAAGCGAATTTACGTTGAAATGTCAAAGTGACGTTTTAAACGTCAAAAGCAAACCTATTACAAATCAATATACGAATTGTCTACATTAAACTTCATAATTGTAATAGAGTCAATGAAAAACAGATTCAAAAATCACTGCCTTATTGGCTGTAATCAAATTCATAAAACTATCCTTTGAATGAATAACGACGTGTCAGTGGTGACCACAGGTGACGCAATTTGAAATATTATTCTCAAATTTGAAACGTTGCCCCGATCAGAACTTTATTCCAATGTTCAGCATGGCTCGTATGCCACAATGCACTTTTTTTCTGAACGGGTGACACATTCTTCGTTAAACCTAAGCAACTTTTAGTTCGAAACGAATAAGAAGAAGGAAAAATTTCAATAAATTTCCAATATTTTAGAAAACCACTCACCAAAACACCTTGTCATCTAAAGAAAATACCGCAAATGAAGCTGGAAATAAGCATTCTGAAGTGCGGTTCAAACTCGAACCAGTTTTATCTTAATTCTATGCGATTTGAATCTCGAAAAGACACAACTCAATACACCCATCCATCCTTTATATTCTAAAAAGAATTAAAATACAACTCTTCCACTTTGAGATTTTGTTTGTTTCTTTTTCTGTCGTTTTTTTTTTATTAATTTCATTTGTCTTCCCAAAAATAAAATAAAAAAAAATATTTTTTGTCTTATGTACGAACCTATCAAGCTTGTTCAAGATATATACGGAGGAGATGTATAGGTAGAGAAACAAACTCACTTTGAATGACAAATTTTTTCAATAAACTTGTTACGAACGACAACGATGGACCAAAAAAAAAAAAGAAGAGTTATATCTAAAGGCCTTCTCTCCATAAAAACGACATAACACATCACAAGCCTGGGCTTTTGTGAAAAGAAATTCGCCGACGGGAATGCTTAACGAATAATTTATTGATTTTGTGAATATTTTAATGTAACTACATCGAAAAGCGCTTCGACCTTCTTTTTGAATATAACACAAATCCCGCTAAAATCAATTTAAATGAAACAGCTCCAACATGGCAAATATAAAATGGACATTAATAATATGGGCATTTTTATTGACGGTTTTTTTTTTCTTCGTTGGTTGGTTTGGTTGATTTGGTTTGTTTGTTTTTTTCTTCTTCTTTTCTTTCAAATAATTAATCAACATAAAATGGAAAATAGAAGGCATCTCGTTGCTTCGGTCGTCGTCGTCGTCGTCTTTCTCTATATTTATGTGTAATCTTTGGCTTAATTTTTTCGTTTTTTGTTTTGTTTACGATTCGTTATCCAGGCGCAAAAAGAAACGATCGACGTTTATTAGCTAAAAATGTTAGAAATTTGATATTTTGAACTATAATTCACTCTTGTGATCGAAATCTAACCATTTCGATGCAAAACGCTATTCGAGATAAAAGGTCGTTGTACAGTAAATCTCCTCTCTACCAGGTTACGGTACTTTTATACTGAACCTTACTTTAGTTCTGTTTAAGTCGTTCGTTTTTGTGGGAAACTTTTTTTTTACCGTTTATTCCTAATTCGATCGATTGAAACTGTTAAGATGTTTCATTTCAATTTTGTTTTTTAACTCGGGGAACTTGACATTCTTACATTTGTTTCAATGTTAACCTTGATTGGACCTTATCTGTCCTGAATGTAATAATAATAAAATCCGCCCTAACAACCCTTTGCTGAGTCAGAGGCTAGATCATTATTCACTAGTTTCACTGATCATGGTTCTTCTTTTTGAGATCCTTACAATACCGAAAGTCTTTACTGTGCCAGTGGTAAAGCTGCGCGACAAACCTAAGCTACATCAATGTTGTGAGTGCCACCTATTTACATCGAAACGAATCAAGTAGGAATAGAATGCCAGCGTCTCCCCACAATATCTTTAGCCGGCAAGTCGTGTGCAAGCTTTTTCCACCAACTACCACAGACCCAAACCAATTCAATCAGCTGTGTTTTGTATACACGTCAGACAATCGATTTTTATTTCTGTCACAGTCGGGAATCGAACTCGCATCACTGACAACTTAAATCGTCTAGTGGGAAGCAGACCAATTAACCACTACGCTATTGAGGTACTGTTCTATATGTATCAAACTCAAGAGGGGATTCTTTCGAATTTCGAAAGGTCGAAATCGGCACTGTTCCTTTGACAACTTATTTATGTATCCCTGGATTGGATAGGGTTTAGTTCCAAGTCAAAGTTCACCGAGTACTCGGCCCAATGGAACCGGGATCCAAAAACGTCATTTTTCGAGTTTTGTGCATACCCCCGCCTGGCACACAAGGGATCAAACCCTAAAACCAGCGATATATAAATAAGTCGTCAAGGGAACAGTGCCGATTTTGACCCTTCGAAATTCAAAAGAATCCCTTAAAATGAAATATTCCGGTGCCGGTTCATTCAAATTGCAGCAGTTTCTATGTTAATTTTAGGGTGAAGTAAGACTTCCCGTATAGACAGCTATCAAGTATATCTAAAGCTGTTCAACGAAGCGAAGTGAATATAAGTTGAGCTTCTTGTGAAACTCAATATAGCTTAGTGGTTAACTCCCTTGTTTACATCACATGTTTGAATTGCCAGTGCTGACACTCTATGTGTGCTGCTTTACTCCTACTATTTTCGTTTCTAGTACACTAGATGTGACTAGGTTAGTTGCACACTGAGTAGTAGAAACAATTCGGTATGAATGGAGTAAAACGACGTTATTATGAAACTCATGATAACCACTTTAGAATGTCACAGTTCAGTTAAACTAACGTTGATGAGTCGCTTCTGTTATGTGTGGTAGAATAATAAATACTATGCGCACATATTGGTATTACTGTGTCAGTATAGCCGACTTTCTTGAGATAATGAGGATTCATACCGAAGGTTTAACGCAGTCGGTAGATTTCACTAAATTTATTGATCTAACTCTACGCATCAGTTACCTCACTAACTCATCCATACTACAAGTGTCCCGTCTTTTTGCATGAACTTTTGTTTTTTAGCTCACGTTCGTTTTTGCCAAACGCTTGCATCATTTAATTTGCCAATTATTACTAAAGATTAGTCTGCCAAGAATTGATAACGTAAAGTAGACTACCATCTCACCTTCATGGATACCAAAACTTGCTTTGACTTTAAGCTGACCCGTACCCAATTTCCAAATGCGAATGTATTATCTCGGTCTCTATCATAGTTAATATTGATTTGACTTATAGTCAAAACCAGTGAAATATAGGTGAAAGGTGCTGGTATACTATTTCGTGATAATAAATCGAACATTAAGATTAGTAAGTTAAAACTGAAACATTTTCAGAAAAAAAACTGGTTTTTGTCTCAAAATATCAAGTTTACCAGCAGGTAAATACACAGAAATCTGATGTGTTTATTTTACCATAATAAATTAACGATCCAAATAAATTCTTCATTTAACTTTAGTCGTATTTCAAGTCGGAACTGAGTGCTAAATTCAACATTGACCACTGTAAAATCAAAATGATCCATTACACAATTTACATAAACGAATCTTGATTAAATTAATTAGTCAAAAATAGGAAGAGACTTTTTTATTGTATATACGTCGACCTTCCAAGAAGCACGTGCAAATTTTTGTTTACTGTAAGTTGATTGGTATGTCACGCTATTCCAATTGTTGGTCAGGTCCAGCGATTCGTATCTTTATTCACATGGAGTTTTGTGTGAGAGATTTTTGAAAGAATAAAAGTGAAATTAACGAGTGATCGATGGTATTAATTAGCGAAATGTAGTAAAATGAAATTCGAATGAAGGGAACACGTTTCGTAACAGTTATGGGATTTTTACCGCAATTGCTTAGATTGACGCAGCACAGAGCAATGAACTTACCACCATATCATTCGTTATAATAGTGACCGGCATGAGGGAGCTCTTATAGGACCATTGAATTGAATGGGAATTTAGTCATTTTACACGGATAGGACTTCTACTGAAAGCTTTAATTATCAATGACACTCTGTCAATTATCGTCTTACCGTTCTCACGAATCGTCGTGTCACGAAACACCACTCATACAACGATTGTGTGAGAAAACGCCGATTATAGTCCATAAAATAGTTCGTGCAAGGTGAATTTCTAGACAGCCATAGGAATTCGATCAGTTGAACGGCTACAAACGCTCGTGTCACATCACCCAGCTAAATTTACTGTATACTTGTTAAAATAGAGGCGAGTCAATAATTTCTTTTAAAATTAGAATTTTTATCAACTGCAGTGCAATTTGGTTTGAACAAAGTACAAGTTGTATGTAACTCGTATTTCTCATCATTCAGTCTAGTGGTGGTTTCGAAACGACTAACACCTTTTAGGTAGACTTGAAATTAGTTGTTCTGTGCAGAAATATTTCGAAGTTGTGTGTGACAGTGATTACGTTTATACAATATCTTGACTAAATTCGTAAAAATCATCAGTCGTTTCTTGTCTCTGGTTTACTATCAATGTCACGACTTTAACTTTACTGAAGAGGTAATGGAGCAATTCACTCAGTAGTGAAAACCCCTCACCTCGCTCGTAATAGTAGTAATACCTAGAAAGTAATGCCTCCTAACTTAGGAGTCCTAACATAACATGCAAAATGTGAATCATCAGATAAAGGCCGTTGACGTGAGGGAAATTGAAAAGAAACGAGAAGCAAGACTGTGAGGTCCTCATTGCAATTAGAGTGGGTCGCTCATGGGGATGGATATTATTGGGAATCAAATATAGCATGCAGAGCGCATTTTCATGAAAAGTCATTTTGTGTCAAACTTAAATGACCAAAATTAAATTTCCGTACTAGCCAGAAGGTGTAAGAACGGCTCATTTTTTGCTCAGTTGCAATAACTGAAATCGGTACTCACACTGGCTCATATTTTGAAAAAGTTGGATCGATGTCAACTTTTTGCCAATATCGTTACGTTTCTGTCCAAATGCATGGGTATTTAGCATTTGCTCATATTGTGCTTTACGTCTTTTATATTGTGTTGAAGGGCCATGACAGGTTCGGTTTTGACGTTTAAAACGTCACTTTGACAGATGGAGAAAACTCAACTTACACAGAGAAATGATATCTAGATGGCGTTGCGTTGCACGCCAGATAGAAGGAACATCTGAGCAGAGTTTTCATAGTACGAGTGAAATGTCAAAATGGTCGCAACATCGCTGAATGTTTTTTTGTTCAGGGGCCAACCAACCTAACCACACACAAAATAAATATTTTTCAAAATGGTTGATTGAAGTCAGATAAAGTGTTAGCGTGTTTGCTTTGACAAAAAATTGATCGTAAAACAGTTTGTATGTGCGCCCACTGAATATTTTGTGATATATTCATGATCCAGAATTGCGAATATTGAATCTGTGGTTATGTTTCGAGGGGCCATACGTCAATACCATATCGTTCAATTTTTTCCAGAAATGGTTCAGATGTTCCTTTTATCTGGCGTGCAACGCAACGCCATCTAGGTATCATTTCTCTAAACTTACACAAACGGTGTTAACAATTGAACCATTTAAGTTAGGTGCCATACATCAAGTACGTACGCTTTTAGGGGGAGGGGGTGTCTGAAATTGGCCGTTTTTTAGATTTCCCATACAGAATCCCGTACAAACGGGGCGAGGGGGTCAAAAATCGAGCGTACACAGCGTACGTACCTAAGGGATGGCCCCTATGAAGTGGAAACTTAACAATTAAACGTTACGATTTTTATCAAAGTATGTGGGTTGGGAAATGGGCTTGGGCATCGGGCCGTGGTGTGTACCTTTTATAGACGACAGGCATGGCCTGGGCTACGGTCTCAAAAATTTGGTATGTTCACTCATTGTAATTCAACTGTGATATTTAGTTGACAAATATACGAAGACAATGGAACTCTCACGAGTAAACAAATTAAAGATATGGGAGCGATATTCTTTCGTTTTGTAAAATAACAATTCCATAGTTTATTGATGTACGTTCAGCGTTCTACTACCTCAAAAGGTTAGGAAACATTCGAAAGAGATAGGAAACATCTACCGAATGTAGCAAATAGTTTATGTGACAGTTCCTGTTCTTGCTTTCATCCGAAATAAAACAACTGATAAGGATACACTTAGAATCCGTAAAAGCAAGCAACATTTAAAACAAACAAAATAACAATTTCAACTTTGTGAGGTCACTCAACCCTTTTACATTAAGTGGTTGAAGTAGTAGAGTGCCTTATTTAAAGTCGTAGCTGCAATGCTATGCACAGGTTCACTTTCATCAAAAAATTTTAGCTGTACCATTTCTGTCTGTCCATATACAATTATTCAACGTTTGGTTCCCATGCATAATTCAAAATTTTTGTCTATTGCCTGCCTTCTAAACGAAATTTCTTCTCTTTTTTTTCAAATTACGCCGACATCTCAAGTACTTTTTATATTAATTTTGTTTACTGGGTCCATGAACCGAAAAATTATTACCGCGCTGCTTTTACGACAGGCAATTATTGAAAAATTTGTATATGAGCCCCGAGTATGAGTTTGAACCAAAAGAAAAAAATACTTGAAATTGATGCAGGCACAAGAACACACATTTGCTTTATACAGAGAAAATGTAGTGCACCAGCTGAATTTTCTAGTGTTATTCTATCCATACTCTTGTCGGTATGCCATTTGAATGCAACCTTTGGATGGAAAACAAAACTGTTTGAATGTTACACTCAGTTTTCCCATCATTGGTTAATTGTAATTATGGTGTGTCTGTTTCTATGTGGAATTTATGGTTGTACTTTGTAGAATCGGTCGGAAAGGGAAAGAAGAACAGAACTCTGCTATTCTGGCATGCGGCATGAGTTATAATAAATACATTCGGTAACTACTAATGAAAAGCAATTAGTCTCAAACATACCCCTGTCTGCTTATATCCCCCTCTGAAGAGCGGCCAATTATTTATAGTTTCGCTTTTACTTCGTTCAGTATTTTATTGATGTAATTATGTAAGAAAGTATAAAACGCCATTTTGTTCTCATGCCATACGTATTAAAATTGGACGGAAAATAATCCGAAACGTTCACCCTCGTTTTTTCCATTTTCGGTTGCCCTACTCGTCTATAAAATGTCAAACTTATTTACGATCCGAATTTATTTATAATTTTCTGTTGCTATTAATATTGATTAAGGGATCGTCGTCCAATGAATGGTTTCCATTTTGTTGTATATGTGTGTGTGCGTTGCGTATGATGAAGATTAAATTAAATTAATTTATTGCATTTAGACATGCCATTGAAAATGATTCGTTTCAATTTTGTTTTGCTACTCAACGAATATGCCTCAGACTATAATTGAATGTACGGAACGTTTTGCGGTTCATTTCACTGTTCAGCTAAAATTAGTTGACTTTGACAATAACGAATTTTACTGAGCTAATTGATTGTGGGATTGTGCTAGTCTTACTAATCAACCAGTCATACTTATAAGGGGGCTGTCCACCAGTTTCTAATACCTTTAACATGGCATGTCCCCACTTTGGTCAAATCCCCCTTTCCCCCATCACGGTGGGCGTCATTTATGAACCCCTAAGGACCAAGTTTCACTGTGAAAAGTACAATAACGAAAAATGTAAAATTATGACAAATGAAGACATGCGTTCAATCAATTCCTCAGTCCTCAGTCACCGTCCTTGCCATTGAATGAAAGTCTCTCACTTTGCTGGTGTTCGGATCCAGTTTATTTCGATCTCTCGATCATCGAGCGCAGAGCGATTTGGACAACGAATTCATGTTGATGTAAAAAATGATGACGAGAGGAGCGAGCGTCAGAAGGGTGCACTGGTGTATGTACTTCCAAAACGTTGCAACTGATCCATTGCGCCGGGGCCTTTGGGAAAATCTGGGCATGCATTTCTCAACTCAAAAATCTCTATGTGTTTTCAAAGATTTCCCGACTTGATTTGAAAGTTCTATTTCCCGACACGTTTCCCAATTTATAAAATTTCATTGTAACAGTTCCTATTCCATTCATTTCCCAACTCACCAATTGGCGGCCGTTTTTCACAGATTTCCCGATTTGTAATGATGTACCAACTACTATGATGAGACTGCTCAAAACAATTTCCCGACGTTTGTTTACTGATTTCCCGGTATCCGGTTTTTCGGTTCTAGATCCCGCGGATAAACATTTTTTGCAACCCCGAGAAAAAGTCACATTTGCTTGATTAATAAAGTCAGTTGTGTCAACACCGGACGAAGTTCTGTTCCAATGTGACTTCAAAGTATATTCATAAATGTTGCGATAATAGCACTTTACTGTCTGGCTCGTCTGGCTACAATACTTATTGCTGAGACGAGGCATGAGGAAAATGTGTAAGTCGAACCGAGTGTGAAGACTATATCCCAGTTGTGTCGAGCAAAACAGTACGATGTTTTTCATGCTTGTGGTCAGAAAATGTGGAGAACCGGTTCTGGACGAGCTTGTAATGATGCAGTTTCTGGCCACAAGCCTAAAAAATTACATCAATCTTAACTGTGCCCCAAACCTGACATTATTTCATTCTTTAAAGCAGATTCGTCAATGTTGGCACACCTCTTGAAACTCGTCAAATCTCATGTAAAACGTCAACCTAACAGAGTTTAATGAATTTTTACTGCCTGTCATATTCGAAAGTTGAACATTACACAGCAATATGATCACTGCGAAAACGATCCAGTCAACATTGACTGTCTACGTGAATTAGTAACTTAGCAAAATTGATTTATTTGTGAAGTTGTTGATACGACCTGAATTGCATAATTTTGCAACGTGATGCATAGCTTGTTTGCTGAATGCAACTCAAGTCAAAAAGACAGAGCACAAGCACACTCGTGTAGTTGACACGGATACAATCACATTGTTTTGATGTTCCTTAATTTCATTTATTCATTTTACCAGATAAAATCGGGGAAAAAACATCAAACGCAGTGGATCTCATTCAGTTGGATCAGTCAAATTTTTTTCGATCACGATCGATACCTACAAAAGTTTGCTAAAAAATATGTCGTCAAAAACAATTCATCCGATGTTTATTCAACTGCTAATCATCATTCAGAGTGTGTTATGGTGAGTTGGAGTTTTAAATGTTTGCTCTTACATAAGCAAGAAATTATAAATTTCAATGATCAAATTAGCATTTCGAGCTCTGAAAAGCTTGTTATAGATTCAGATGGTGGTGCTGATGACGCAGCAGCTATTTTATTG
>JANTFA010052228.1:0-25706 GCA_026413405.1 Phytosciara flavipes | reverse complement strand
TCACTTTTGGTATTTCTCATTGAAATTCCGATCCCATTCACAAATTGCGCCAACTCAAAATTACGAATTTCTAACCCCTGCCCCCTTGCACGCTAAAATATATGGAGAAAATTTCAAAAATGTATGAGGCGTATGCCTTCGTCGGACCCCCTCCCACCTGCAGAGCGTGTGTAATCTGTACCGGAAGACAATACGAAAATTGCAGAAAATCGCAGACTCAAATTGATATACGAAAATTGCGGTGATATTAAGGTATAGCATAGAACAATTTACAGTTCACTTCTACGATACGTTGTCACTGATCGGTCAATTCATTCCAACGACGATAAACTTGTGAATTTGTAAATTGCAACAAAATATCAAAATCGCATTTTTTACCTCAATGATATGCTTAATCAGCAACAAATTATTGTAAATTCAATTGTGTGCGCATGAAACACTGCTGTTCGAGTAATTGGCTAAGTAAGACCAACAATTTTCAGTTTTGTTTTATAAATTTTCTTCTGTTTGATTGGATTAAATGATTGTCGGATAGAAGGTGATTCGATTTACAAGATCATTTCGTTTTTCCTTTTCGATCGCATCTCTGTTTTGTGTACTTGTTTCGTGAAGGAATATTTTTGTTAAATCTTTGTCTGTTCCACAGAGTCAAAACAATGTCGTTCATGGAAAATCTCAAGTCACAATATGACACCTTACTGGTCGGACTAAGTAAGTGACGCTTGGTGTATACTTATAACACGAATAAAAATTGATTGAACAAACATTATACCATCACCTCAACCAGATCCAACCGTAGACGAATGGCTGTTGATGAAGTCCCCGTTGCCGGTACTAACAATTTTAGCATTTTACTTGTATTTCGTGTTGAAATTGGGTCCAAAACTAATGGAAAATCGAAAGCCATTCGAAATGCAATGGCTTCTCGTGCTGTACAATGGATATCAGGTGGTGTTTTCTGCATGGCTGTGTGCACAGGTAAGACATGTGTGTGTGTTACAATGTGGTTAGGTTCCTCCTTTTTTATGGAATTTGACTTGTTAGACAATTTGTGGCCAATTTTTGAATATTGAGATTTGAGAACATGGAAACTGTGACAAAATCGGATATTGTCTGGACGTTAAAGAAAAAAATTGTTGTTCTTCTAGTTCGGACGATGTCTATGTGTAGGCAATACAGCTACCGATTCGGCTAATTCATTCTATGAAAATGTTATGGAATTGAAGGTATTTTAGTTCGTGTGTAAATATGTTGGATATCAAGAACACTATGTGTCTTAGCTGTTAGTTAGCACATCCCTAGTTTATGTGTATCACATTGGAAGGTGGTTTGTTTCAACATTATTTGTGACCGGTACACACATTCGGTTAGAGTGCATTCAATCAAAATTGGTTCTTTAAATGTAATGCACTCTCATATTCGTGTACTAATGCCGAAGAAACACGAGCAATTGATGGGATCGTCAATTATGCTGCGATTTCGATATTGTAATCGGATATTCACCACAATGAAAAACGCAGCACAATTATCGTCCACATCATTGCAAAATTGCTCGTGTGTCTTCAGCATAAGAAACGAAATGTATAAAAATCTTAGTTTGCACTAAATCACAGTGTCCTCATTAATAGTGAAATTAGTGGCTGTGATCGTTTCACGTAAATGGTAATCATCTTCGATCGAAAACATTCGTCCGTGATGTCTACTTCGTTACATTAAATATTTGAACATTTCATGCTAGGGCTGGGGAATATCTGTCGTAGTGAATAGGAACCTGCCGTAGCATTAAATCTCGTAGAAAAATTAATTTCTCCGAAGTCAATGAATACTAACGTTGGCAGAATATCGGTGTTGTTTGTTAGTTACAACCAATGAAGTACAAGATTTCCAACTTGATAGTATGCTAGAAAAGAAAAAAAAACCAGTTCAGAGTAGTCGTTCGTTTTCAATATCGTGTTCGTCCTTGGGAACCGGATGGAAGGTTCAATTTCGCGTCTATTTAACTTCACATTTTAATTAATTTAAAACGAAAGCAAATTGGTTTAAAACGTTCATCCAATCATTTACTTCGACCCTGAGATGTGTAACATTTTCCGCAAAAGCTAGGTGGATTTTTCACATGCGTGTTGTAGTGTCTACTTGCAGGCAGTCGTGAGCGCCGCCGAAAATGAGCCGCCAGTAAATAATGCTCAAAACAGGTCAGACATGACCTGTTTTATTTCAGATTGACCTGAACATCAATTAAAGATTTGAGGTTGAACCCGAATAGAACCTGAATCTGAAATTCTACTTCCGGTTTGGTAACTTCAGGTCCAGGTCAGGTTCAGGCCAACCTGAATATTTGCACTGAAAATTCCTGACCTGAACCTGAAGTTATCAAGGTTCTTGGATTGCCTTTTCTACTAATTGAACTGGTTGGATGATTTAGAAACTGATTAGAAAATATTTGAAGTTTTTCTTGTAAAGTAACATATGGAAGTGCTCCACTTAAATTTTTGATTTTTATCATTAAAGATTCATTACAACTCGAAAACTTGACCTGAGTCAATTTCAATGAAATGAATACGCATATCGAGTAGCGTATACACACTCACACTTCTGACACATTGCATTTAAGAGTATAACGATTCATTTCTCTGCAATTAGGAAATTTTCCGACTCCATCATTTGACTGATGGGTGAATTTTTGATAGTTTTGGAAATCACAAAGAATAAAAAGAATTTACTGCCTGCCATGCGAAAGTTAAATATTACATAGCATTAATCCTTTACAATGGTGGAATCTTTTCGGTTTTCTTGTAAGTTTTTTTTTGTGAAATTGAACTTTCGCATGTGACAGGCAGTAAATCAGACCACATTGGATGCATCTACGTAATCAATTAGTTCAAGAACAATATTGAGACAAAAGAAATCTCAATTACTGTTTTTCGACAAGTTTAGTTACATATACCTCGCCCTCGGCTCGGGTAATTTTACGCTTGTCGAAAAGACAGTTACCGAAGCTTTTTGCTCAAAGGCACGGAAGTAAGTTTTCTTTCGTCATAAAATGGTTCCCTCATGTAATGAACTACTACTCGCAGCATCCAACAACGTAAGCTACTATTGTTGGTTGGTATAATTACGCACCATTGATGCACCCATTTTAAGTAACAGCAGTATTCAAATCGAAAACTCTCAGACTAAAATGTCGTTTTGCAAGATGTCTTCATTTTCTCTGTTTGTTACTCATCGAAAAAATTAAAAATTTGAGATGACGAACAGATTCACGTACTCACATGAAACGCAACATTATTATATTTAATTCAGCTAGCGTAAGAAATGTAAATTGTACGAAACAACAATCCACACACAACACGGGAAACAAAAACATTTTCTGTCAAGCCTCCTCTCACAATCACTCATCTCATCTTGAATTTTGATTATTACGAAATTTATTAATGAACCATCAAAGTGCGGAACATTACATTTTTATACATTTTTCAGGTTTTTCAAGTAAACAACTGTTTCCAATACATCTTTAATTTTGGCTGTAGACCACCGTCTTCCGATGATGCGTTCGCTTCTGCTGTAAGCTCATAAACTTGTTGGTTTTTCTAATTAATTTTCTTTGATTAATTTTTTTTTTCGTATTGTTAATGGTGACAGTTATGGCGAGGAGCCTGGTGGTATTTCTTTTCGAAAATCGTTGATTTATTGGACACAGTGTTCTTTGTCCTTCGGAAGAAACAAAACCAAGTATCATTTCTACACGTCTACCATCATTCGATAACGTGCTTCTTCTCATGGGGATATCTAAAATATTTACCAGGTTTTTTGCTTTTTTTAAAAATTTTTTTCTTCTTCCAATGACACTGAGAACGGTTGAATGGCTTGACGAATGACGATCATAAATTAAATATTATTTATCTCATATCCGTTCCAGGTGAACAGGGTATTCTATTGGGCTTCCTCAATTCATTCGTGCACATATTCATGTACTTCTACTATATGGTCGCGGCAATGGGACCCAGATACCGCAAATATTTGTGGTGGAAAAAGTATATGACGTGGATTCAGCTCATTCAATTCACCATCATGCTAACGTATTTGGTGTTGCTGGTGGCCTTCGACTGTAAATTCAGTCGAGCTCTGACATTTTTCTTCGTCGGCAATGTGATCATTTTCTTGTATTTATTTAGTCGTTTCTACGTTCAGGCCTACAATAGTAAGAAAGCATCGGCAGCCAAGACACTCGATCAGAATCAAAACGTTCAAATTAGCGACAAACATAGTAACATAAAGCAAGACTGATTATTTAAGGTATCCCTCTCTGTATCTTCACGAAAAAAAAAAACAAATTGAAAACTTTTAGTGTTCGTTAAATCAATTGCATTAAGGCCAGTCTACGGAAAATATCTGAAAAATACTGACGACAATTTACAGCTCAGGTCAATCAAATTTATAACGTGATTTGCTTCAGCTCCTTCACTCATTCATTACAACCACTCACGTGTGTGTCTATCAAACCTGGTATGAACAGTGCACTTGTGCGAGCTGGTAGACAGCTGCAGTGAATATCGACATAAATTTGATTGACCTCAACTGAACATAGTTGCACAATTTAGTAAAAAAAAAGTCAGGCAAATAACACAGTTTAGCTATGTAAGCTCCGTTCTGCAGTCGACCCTACATTAGCGATTCCTGATGCGTTCAAATTCATAACACACGAACGGCAAATGGAATGTAATCTTCGAAATACTTACCAAATATTTTTAATGCCATACATCGCATTCGACGTTACATTGAAGTCTTATAATGTTGATGGCCAATGGCGCAACTCTAACCTTTCAGTTGCCTTTTCCATAATTGTTCAACTTGCGGAACGGTGCCTACATAATACCATGTACTTTGCCCAAGTATTTTTCAGTCATCTTTCACTGAAACTGTGCGTATAAGATCGTTCGAATGGAATTACGGTCAATTAAATTGCACCGGAAACTATAAATCTCGAATGAATTTGAAGAATTTTTTTTTGTTTTTTTTTCAAGGGATACAAAATTAATATTGAAAATCGTGTAATATGCCGACTACAAATCTGAGATATTTATTTTTGTAATGACACAGAAAATTGCTTAAAAGAAAAAAACCCCCAACAAACAATCAGTTTGTGTTGTATTTGATTTGAATCGAGGAAATGGAGTCTACCACAGCTGCTGGCCAAACAACATTACAAAACTTCCTTCCTTGTTGGAAGAACTTGAATTCGATCATAAAACTTATGCCGGCTAACGTGATTTGGAAATGATCGAATAGAATGAGAAGAAGCAAAAAGCTCAAAAGGAAAAAAATCGAAGAAAAAACCAATTTCAATGTCAAGGTCAAGCGATTATTTTCGCATCATGAATCTGATTCAACCGATTTTTTTGTTGGGGTTCAATATCATTTGGGAAAGTATGAATATTCAACTAAACTCGTCTACAGATTTAGATTTCGTTAATTAATTGAATCACGATTTTGGTTGTGACGGTTGGCTATGAATGAAATGGTGAATTGTTCATACAAATTATTCAATATCAATGGACAAATAGATTTTTATTGACAGTTCAATGGGGTTGGGGTACTTACTAATTGCAAAAATTTCCTATCAGATAGTATACCATACGTAGCATAAGAGACCATTCACATAAGTGTGCCCAAAATTTGAATTTTTAGTGTACGATTTGATGAAAAAGTGAACCAAAAATATATTTCGACGCATTCTTGTATGAAAAGGGCGACTTAACGCTGCGTCAGAAAAACTAGACATACTTTGCAATTTTGATTTTTTGACACACTTACGGCGTGAGCTGTGTTATATCGTTGATAATGCGGTAACTAATGAAGTTGCGAAGTGAAACGTATGACCGACACCCCAAGTACACCTTCTAAATAGGATGGTAGATGAGCATCGAATTAATTTCTCCAAACACATATTTTACCAGTTCTAACTTTGTCTGTCAACACTGAACTGTGGACGGCATTTATGGATTTTTTCCTAAGTAGCGATACATAAATTACGTACGCTCTTAGGGGGGAATCAGTGCAAAAACTTTTCGAGACGGATAGTCCGAAGGAATCGACGACAGGAACCTTATGATGAGAGACTTTCGGACAGGCGTTTGCTGCGATCTGTGATAGGATCGCCATGTACCAGATCACCTATACGGTTTACGACGGATAAATGTGTTTCGTTCTTCACCACATAGGACCAGCAACGCCAGTCGCTGCGACGTGTAGAGAGTTTGAGAAGTTTACCGGAATTTATGATGCAAGTAGCTCTCGTGAGATGATGCGCCACAGGGTGAAGGCTTACGCCGCGTTGAAGTAGCTTTATCATTTGTTAAATTTTTGTCAATTAGTTTCAACGTTATTTTTAGTAGGAGAACTAAATCGAACTAAACTAAGCGAAGTAAATGCTTCAAATCAAGGGGGTGTCTAAAATTGACAGATTTTTAATTCATTAATTTCATTAAATAAAGATAAATGACTTCGTTGTCTCCGTCTTTCTCATATTAGAATCGCGCACTCCTAGCAGCAAACTATTCCAAGTAAATGTCGCAATGAGTAGGACGCTTTGCGTTGATCTTCAATTTTTGCTAACATTACAGAAACGACAAGCGTGTTTCGACATATTCAGCGAATTTGCTGCTTATTTTGATTGAAATGACATCGGGCATTTTATACAAAATCTTCTACTTCATTTGCTTTGACATACGATTAAGTATATTAGAGAGCATCAGCCAGAGCTCATCGTTTATTAGTCATAGTTGTCGATAACAGATGACTATCTGTTTCTAAAAGGCGTTCCGAATTTTACGGTTTCGTTCTTTTGTATTATACCATTTTCAGTCTGTTATATTTCCTTGGCATATAGTTTTACCATAAAGTCTGGCGAACGTTGAAAGGGAGATGTAAGGCCATAAAACCGTGATAGACTCGAACGAGGGGAAGAAGAACTTCAAGGAAAACTTTACGCCACATTCGTTTCCATAAGAGTTTGCAAATTTAATAATTTTCTCCACGAAACTTCAAAAACAGCTGATTTCTTATTCTAAAACTACCAGTCTAAAACAACATAGGGACGACGACCTAGAGCCTTAATGTTTTTTTTAGTTTTGTTAGAAATGGTTTTTCTTTTGTTTTCGTTACTTTTGCCCTGGTGAAGGGTGGAAAACCATATGGACGTACGGGACCATCCATAAATCCCGTTCAGAAATCCTACCCCCTTGTTCGTACTTTTCATATTCCTTATTATAACATGCAAGTCACACTATCATTGTACCCCCTCTTCCCTCTTCAAATAGGACGGGATTTATGGATGAGCACTAAAATTCTAGGAGGTATTTTTCTCATGTGATGCAGCGTGATTATGGGGGGATTGTCAAACATCACATAATGGACCTGACAAAGTTGGAACAATCAACCAACCAATAGATTGTTGTACGTGTAACTGAAAATTGATGCTCTTTCATGGGGTTATTACATATTTGTGGCCCACATTTTTACATAAGGCCGTTTCCTGATAGCCTGATAATTTCTGGTAAAATGGGTAGTGTGCTTGCCCTAAGCCATACCGAATAAGGCTAATCACTGACAAACTATCAAATCAGCAGAGCACCTACAGTATCTAAACGCCAAATGCATTGCAAGCTATCAACCGGCGAATTTGGGTAGTTCCGGGTAGGTTGATCTGATTTTCATGCATTAAGTCTAGTTCATTAGTAGTCTCAAAGCATACCTTCGAAGTTTCAAAGTGATTATTGAATTATTTCAAGGTAGCTCCCGAAGTAGACGTGGGAGTGGTAGTTCGCTTAAAGCAGCAGGTAAGAAACAATCCAAATTTTTATCACATACAACGAAACGTATATTCGACACAGACGTGAGAGACGCTGAGACATTTTGCACAGTCTACACAGCTGCTCATAAATTGGCTTTATGTTTTTTGTTATTGGCAGGGAGTTTAATTTTGAGGTTTCAATTCAAAATACATGTTTTCCAGTATACTCTGGGAGCGATGACACTTTGGTACAATGTTTAAACAGCTTTCACGTCTGATTCGAATCGTATCTTACACTTCATGACTGTCTGCTATATTTATTGAAAAATTCTATTATTCAAAATACAACTTTCACAAGATTAGTATATATGTCTGGAGCGTACATGCGCTACAAATATTGCTGTAAAGTACATGACATTTTGGTCTATTTCATTTTTTGTATACAAAACAAAACTGTCGAATCCCGTCATCGACATCATTCGTTAGATTACTCATCATGTTTGTGGATTAACTAAGCCAACACGAGACCAGATTGCAACTTGATTGGATGATACGCTTTACATTGAATAAGAAAACTTATTTACTTACTGTGGCTAACACAGGGATACGCGAGAGGCACCTTGTCAAATCCTTCGAAGAATGCAGTCGATTTTAATTGAAAATTTCGTGTAAGCTAGCTAAGTTTATTGGAATGAAGGTGATACAGACGATCGGTAGGAGTCAATTAAATTAGCAATTTTAACACTCAGTAGGTGGCTCTTTCTGTTACACGCAATATTCTTAATTTCAATTCCAATATATGTTCCGTTAGAGGCCGTTCATAAATGACGTCACTCTATTTTAGAGATTTTTCGACCCTCCTCCCCTTTCGTCACGCCAAAAGAGTCACGAGTGACTCAAATTTGTGAGAACTGTCATGTTTTCTTGAAATTTGAAACCTCCTCCACATTAACAGTGTGACGTCATTTATGAACGGCCCCTTAGCTGTAAAAGCTTCTTATACATTGCTTAATTACATTCGCCTAATGAATTGTTTGCTGGAAGACTTTTTGTTCACAAAAATTAGTTATCAAAACTTTCAGAATTTTCTTTACTGAATTTAGGCCCCCCTACGCACATGTCTTTCTTGATAAACATTCAAATATGACAACTCTTGAAAAGTCTTGTCCATTGCTAGCATATTGGTCAACATTTCACACGAGCCGTACAACATTACTTTACGATCAGCGCACTTACAATCTTCACAAAATAAATGACATTTAAAAGCGAACACACTCACGAAATTTGTACTGCCGGGATTGTAAGAGCGGCACAATTCAATACCCGCGGGACTTCGAGTGAAAAAAGGCGCAAACCGCAATAAATTAAGTTTTGAATGGTGGTATCATGTCACTGTGAGGATTCAAATAAGGGGCCTCATTATCCGTTAAAAAAATCTGTTCTGAATATTGCATTCATCGGGTGAACGTGCAAGAACACTTATGCGTGATTGAATGGATTGACAAAATTCTATGTAGAATGGCCAAATATATCCATGATATATCTCGGAAACCAACCAGTTAGCTTTACATCCCGATTTTTAATAATTTTCCGTTCTACTGAAGTTTCGCACATTCGCTAAGAAAGCAGACCGGTTTCTCATCGTCGATGCTTCACTATGCAGTAGTTGTAGGAAGTTGTCGTGTTTTGATAAATATGTCCACCTACCATGATCAATGTTTTCCCTCTACGATTGAACTGAGTTTTTGAACAGAAAGCAACAGAGAGTCGTGTTGTTCCGGGCTTATACGAATTCACGCCGTAAGTCCGCTTCAAAATTTGAATTTTGAGTGAATCGATGAATGAACGAATGAATTGATAAGTAAATTTCAACGCACTCTAATATGAGAATATCGCGGACATGGGTCATGCATGCAACGCTGCTATTGCGATCCGAATCTTGCGTTTCTTTTTAAATTTCGAGCGGACTTACGGCGTGAATTATATGCGGATTGGTAAAACTGGTGGTCGAGTATCACATGAATCATATGGAAAAAAGTAAAAAATTAAACAAATTTGTGTTATTATCCTAACAATTCATACATTTGAATTACGCGTCCCGGTGAGATTGAGACATACAATGAAGTCGAAAACTCGTCGTACATATGTGAACAGTAGAATCTATTGTTCACGATTATTTTCTGCGATTGTTCGTTCCAGAGCCGTAGCCAGGGAGGCGCCGCAAGTTTACCTTTTTAATTTTTCCCAAACAGAATTGATTCTTTTGTTTTGTTCTCCTTCTTGCGCCCACCCTAGCGTCCAGCCCGAACTTAGAGTCTGGCAACGGCTCTGGTTCGTGGTTTTATTGTTCATAATGTACGAAGTTTATGTTCGTGATTCATGACAACGGAATGAGAAGCAGAGTATAAACGAGACGATGCCAGATACTTACAAAAACTGTAGCAACACAAATTTGTCTAGAAAAAACTTTTCAACTAAAAAAATGGAATCGAAGCTGATGAGACCGTGATGGACAATTATATCACAGAACCTTTTTACTGGAAACGACCAGCCACTTAATTGATTATTGGTTACTATAATATCGGGATTCCATAACATTTTTCTTTAATTGACATTAATTCTTTGTGTGATACAGTATGACATGACTAACAAACTAAAAATGAAATGAATTACACTGTGCAGGATGATTTACAACACTGACAGTTAATGGAATTTCAGTTTTTTATTTTCTGTTTCCTTAATTGTCCTTTTTATCACTAGCAGCGTTCGTATTGTTGTTGTTATTCTCACATTTTGTTTGTACACTTGGAACACAATTTTTGTCCAGCGGTGACTCGCCTTTGGTCGCTTTACTTTTGTACGATTTGCGATAGAAATCGTTGAACAAGAAGTAGAAGAAAATTGCATTTGGCAGCGTGAAGAAAACGGACCATCTCGGATATCCGCAATCGGTGTAAACCAGTTGGGCAGAGTGGATGAACGCCAAACAAAATTGGATCTGGAATTCAGCAAAGAGTTTCGGGTCAATATAAATTCAAGAAACCGAGAGCTGTTCCCATCCCACAACTATAACTGTACTCACCATTTGCATATTCGTTATGTACTTCTTCCACCACAGGAATTTCTGATACTGTGGACCCATGGCAGCCAGTAAATAGTAGCTGTACATTATGATATGTACAAACGAATTGACGACGCCAATGAATGTTCCATGGCCACCAGGATAATATTTGGTGGCACCCCAAGATATCATTGGCATGACAGTGTGATGATACATGTGTAGAAACGTTATTTGGCGATCTTTCTTCCGTAGTACGAAGAAGACGGTATCGAGGAGTTCAGATATTTTAGCCAAAAAGTACATATAAACACCTCGAGCTTCCTATTGGATTTTACATATCGGATATGTCCGGTTAATGAACAAGAAAGGAATGTCGAAAGGAAATTTTTTACCCGCATCGCTTCTTTAGATTCAGAAACATCGACTGGTTGACATCTCCAACTGTATCGGGTGAGCCATGCCGCTTCCATCCCCTTAACAACAAGGAATTTTATTATTATTTCATAGGGGGTGTCGAAAAACATTTTTGTAATTTGCTGTGCACCACTCACCTCTACGAAAATGTAGACACTAACTAATACTTGAAGGAAATTATATACAATTAATAGCCGTTCCAATTTGTAAGGTTTCCTATTTGCCATATATTTCGGTCCCCATGACAAAACGAAATACAAATAGGCTCCTAATATTGTGAGTCCCGGTACGGGCGATCTAATTAAAGGCCAATCATTTGTGCGATAATCTGAAACGAAAATCAATTTCGAATTTGTGTTTTACATTCGCTGATATTGAAAAATGCCATCTAATTTCAACTGTTCTCATGACATAATCCACACCAAGACCTCTACTCATTTCAAATGATAAAGGTGAGAGAAACCGGAAGGCTGTGTACTTAAAAAGTTACGTTAACTGGTGAAGGAAGTTCTTTAAATGTTCACGCTTCAGGGGTCATCCATAAAGTACATTCGCTGTACACACTCGATTTTGGATCCCCTTCCCCGTACGCGAATTTGTATGTAAAAAAAATTAGACGAAATACCACACCCCATTCTCTTAAGGCGTACGTATACGTTATGAATGGCCCCTTACACATTTTCGATATTTTCTTCTCACATCTTTGAGTATGAACCAACGATCTTATAGTGCGTTGCTATGAAAGATAAAGAGGCTTGAATAGGAATTGTTCGCGTTCGTAATATGTCATAATTTGATGCTTGGATCTAGGTATAAAATCTTGGAAAAGGGACAGTGTACCTCGAGAATTTGTAACAGCTACAGCTGTTAACCAAAAACTACTTCCAATTTTTTTTTTGGAAAAGATGGCAAAAAAATGGTCCCATAATCTGCTACTCAAAGATTTACAGTAGATTGTAGACTTTTACGCTCTTCCTCTAACTTTACCCTTCACAAATAATTTAATAAAAATCGTTTGTAACAGTTAGGGACTGTACATATACAACGTACACTTTTTCAGTGTTATACAGCATATTCAAATCAACAATAATTTCGTAAATATGCATTTTTTGACGCCAAGTTCCTTCTTTGTTCTCCCTTCCATTTAAGGGGGTTGTGGTGTTACACTTATTTAACTTCATATGCACATTTAACAAATTATTTGTGATTTAAATATGCTGGCAGCACTGAAAATAATGGACGTCGATTATGGACAGTTCCTTTCGCCATTTAGTGATACCTTAGTGAAGATGAAGGAAAGCTGTCTTTAAAATTTAATTCAATGCCTGATTTCACTTACAAAAAACCACTTCGTTTTTCCTCTCACGCGTAAGCCGTAAACTGTCAAGTAATTGAAACAACAATTCAAAACTGTTCAATTTTACCTCCATTTACTTGACTTGTCCCGCTCTCACGGCTTCTAACACAGGCAAGAAGAGTGTTTTTCGGGGAAAAGTTTCTGATATCTGACAATTTTCAAGTTCAGCGTGGGTTTCTAAACACATTCCGAATCAAAACCTTGAACTGTGTTGCGAAAAGTTGTCATCAAGATGGCGCAAAGAACTTCAGGGGTGAATACCTTCATATCCCCCCGCCCGTAGCTATGGCGAGTATTTAGACAATTCTTAAGATACGCTGTCCGATTTTCCGTTTTCTAATTTTGTAAACGGTTGTGCGGTTGCTAGAATGTTACCTCGGTTGTATCAATAATGTGAAAATTTACGGTATTTTAATTGTTAGTGACTGAAGAGTTTTAAAACATTTGTTTTTCGTATTTACCTGCTAGATCTCGGAACAAATAGTTGTAATAATCCATAAATCGATTCTCGTAAATAGACATGTTTATGACTCTTTATTGATTGACGATATTGGATGAAATCAAGGGCTCATGATTGCGCTAATAATCTGCAATAAAAAAGAAATGGATTCATTAGTAGATACATGTCGGAAATATGGAAACGTAAAATATTCAATTTTAGATCAAAAACGATGAATTTAGAAGTGGAATGCACGACTAAATTAAAAGATTCTGACTTAAAGTCATTCACTTATTTAAACACATCGACGAATTCGACAATAAAATTAGCTTTTTCTTAGCAATTCTAAGTTTTTTTTTAAGTTTTGACCTCTACAGAATAACAGCTCCACACAAATTAAATGAATCATTTCGTCACACCTGCGGTACTCATTTTAAGCTAACTACCGACTATCGACAGTGGTAACGACAAGACTAAATGGCTAAAATTTATAAGAAATAAATCCAAAGCAACTTCTTGTTAAAATTGGCCTGAGGCTATCTCGTGCGTTTACAGTTTTACCATTGCCACATTTATTGCCCCAAAAAACTAATGGAATAAATACTCACTGCGATCTCTTCCTCATTCTTACAACAGACACAATTAGTTTTTTCTTTCGTTGGACTAAACGACGCAAACTAAATCAACTGAGGTGAAAATACTTTTCGTTTACTAAACAATAAAAAAAAAAAGATTTTGTCGATCAATGACCATGGCGTTATTCACGCTCGAATTGTAGGTTTTTTCTTACAATTCATTTTAATACTCATATATGGCAGTGTGTGTATATGGTGTTAGGTGCATCATAATTTAATAATTGAAATGAAAAGTATTCGCCAGCTTTCAAGTTCATTGTCCAAACTGCGAAACGTGTAAGCAAATGCACATTAAGGCAAAAATTCGTGCAAGAATTGTTGAACAGAAATGCTTGGTGCAGAGCGGTATAGCTTGAATCTACCTGTAGCATTTTCTGATTGGGGTCTAATTCCGTTGTGGACCATTTCTGCATAGGATTTTTCTTCAAAATTTGGCATGATGTTCCTACGCGTGCCTAAGTTTCATAATCTGGGTAGTTGAGGTGTTTGGTGCCATCAAAGGGCCGTACACAAAAGAATGACAAGAATGACGCGTTCCATTCACGATGAATTCTGTGTAGAAATATATCTGAGTCTAACTTTAGGCTGCGATATAATGAGCATCATATAAAAAAATTGGAGACACAGTCATCGAAAGAGTCGAAAGTTACATATACCTTGAGCATAAATTGAAATTGGGTCTCGCCAATCGAACGGCCGAAGTAAAGCGAAGGATTGGACTTGGATGGGCAGCATTTGGAAAGCTCAAGTTCATATTCAAAAGTAAGATGAACAACCGCTTGAAACGAAAAGTGTTTGATTCGTGTGTCCTGCCGGTGTTGACATTATGGAGCAGAAACGTTAACATTAACGAAAGCATCCGAAAATAAGCTCAGAGTAATGGATAGGATAGCATCTCTGAAGTGGAGTTGAGCGGGGCACATCGCACGAATGACAGCCGTACGTTGAACATCATGAACTGAAGACCGCCTACAGCACGAGCCATAGGCAGATCGCCAGAATGATGGACGAACAGCATCAAACGAACAGCAACCACGAATTGGCAACAAGAAGCAATGGACCGATCAAGATGGAAGGACGGAAGGCCTACATTCAGCAGTGGATACAAGGCTAAGAAAGAAGAAGATTTAAAAAAATCATAAATGCTTGCTAATCTATAGGCTTGGCTCGGAACTCACGTTACGCATGTGGTCCACACTCACCAATCCGCACTTGCCCGCGCGGTGTTTAGGCTAAATACCCCTTGAACGGGAGGCTTTCATTCAGAAATGGATATCTCCATACAAAATAAGAGACCAATAAAAACAACAACAAACCAACGGTCGGGTGTTCGAATCCACCGTCAGACTCAGACATGTGGCCATAAAGTAGTTTTTCATTTCAAAATTTCAACTTAGTCTTCGAATTGCTTCGTCTAAAACATCGCTTCTTTAAAACACTTTGCATCGAAATGCATTCAACGTTTTTATGTAACAGCATCTAAAGTGTGACTATTCTGCACATTGTGATGCTGAGTTGCATCATAGTTATTTATGACATCGAGTGCAGAGTGCTTTATTAGACATGTGTCTTATGACCAATAAACCACTATGCATCGAGATTCATAATGTAATGTTTTACACAACAGGCATCTAAAGTTCGCATACATTTCAAACATTAGAGGATGCTGAGTTGCATAAAATATATGTGTTAGACGTCGGCGGAGTGGCAGAGCTGAGCTGATATAACATTTCATATTGTAAATGACACATTAGGTACGTTTAACGCCTCATAGTTAACACTCAGCATTTTTCTTTTGAGCGTTTTGTTTATCCTTGAATACGTTGCCTTCGACATTAATATGCGGTAAATTTGTAAATTTTCTTCTTCTGTTTGTTGGATGCAAATATTTATTACGTTCAAAAGTAAGACAATTTCGTAAAATCATCAATTTAATGCAAAAATTGCAAGTTGCAAATGAAAAATTATGATATTTCCACTGAAGTGAATTGTTACATCGTTTTGTGTGTGAGCAGTATTCAATGTGTGTGTGTGTCTGTTTGTGTTCACAGAATTTTTATTTTTATTTTCAAAATGTATACGCAAAGCGCCATCAAGCCTACCTCTATTGCCTCAATTTCTTTCAATGAGTTATTAAATCTTCTTGCATAATGCATAAAACCCAAGAGTCTAATTAAAGCATCAAACTTATGAAATGTAATAATGATAATAATAAAGAAGAAAAAATAAATGAAAATACAAAGACGAAACATTGTAATTTAACTGAATGAGATTTAAATGCAAAACTATCATAAATTCAGAGATAAAAATGGCTTTGATTATTTTTGATTTCCCTGGCAGTTGACTTAGTAAGTTTAAGCATTGTCTTTTGTTGCATGCGCGACGATACGTACGAATTCGTAATGAAATAAATAATTCGTTTATGTTTGCTTCACACCGCAAAAATTGTTTCAAACATTTTTCTGTGTGTCACTTGAAACGGTTTCTTGTAATTTCAAGTGTGCGTGTGATAGAGAGAGAGAGAGAGAGGGGAGGGAGATAGAGAACATGAATCATTTGAAATGCATTCGAATGGGAACTAGCATCTCACACGAAATTCTCTACTATAGATAGATATCAACTGCGAATATAAGTAGTGCTCGGAACAGGTCAGGTTGCTATCAGGTTAGGATCCAGTCAGTTCAAAGAACCGAAAAAAACCTGAAACATTCAGGTCAGGTTTAAGTAACGTTTGAACTCGACCTGAATTGAAACGAAAATACCCGATCAGCGTGCAAAAAATCAGAAAAGCGTGGAAGAACTTGCGATGGAGGAAGGGGGTTTAGCAATAAGCGTATGCGTACAAGTTCAGACTGTTCAGGAATTCGATTAAACTAAGTTCTTAGTGGGTTTTAGTCATTATTATTTCGTCGTGAACTTGTGACTACAATCCATCATTTGCCTACTAAACAGGAATTGATGATGGTGATCGTCGTAAGATGTAACAAACGCCACTGTCATCTTTGGAAAAATTCGTAACGTCTCCACGCATATATGCGTCGCATATATTGAAGGACTAATTTCTTGTGTAGATGGTTTCGAAAAGTGTGCAACAGCGTGAGAGGATGGAGGCGTGAGGTGTCCAAAAATGCATAAATTCCGGTGTACGTAATTTGTGGATGGCCTCTTAGGACATTCCTGGCAAATTTTTTTGAGAGTTCACACCAATCGGCCTTGTCTGTGTCAGAACGGTAGCTGAGCTTATTCAGTTCTGAGATTTGCACACATACTTTTTGCTTGATAGTAGGTGAAAAGTTCCCGCGAACGATTTCGTGATTGATTGGCAAATTCTAAGCTCAAATTTCTAACTCATCAAAAGACATGCATTCAATATGTCCAGAAAGGTAGGTCGGGCAAATAGGGCATCTTCTGAAAAGTAAGGACAAGTAGAACATTCCGGACAAATTGGAGTGTTCGAAATTCTTTGTGAAAGGCAATCTTTAAATTTCACCACACCCGTTCCCTTTTAGAACATGATTCAGTTTCTATCTCTCGAGCTACTGTTTTCAATACATATTTCAATTTTCTTGAAGTTGAAGTTGTTTTCTCATCTTCTACTTCTAGTGACTGAATTTGGATTTAAAACCAATTGCGACGTGCTTCCACTCTTTAAGTGTACAACTCGGTATTCTATTTTCTACAAAGGCGCTGCGAATAGTGAGGTAGAGCAATGTTTTTTCACTTTTTGCAGATGGTTGCAGAAACGATGTGACATCACATCTAGTGACAAAAAAGTACCACTTTTCGCAACTTGTTGCACAAATTACTATAATGCGACACGTTGAGATTCTGTACTCAGTTTTGGGTGTAAATAACACTTCTCTTAAGTTTTGAATGTTGGTTGGTTGGCATTCCGATTTTATTTGACAAAAGATGGACCCATTGGAAAATTTTTGCTTGGTTGGAGATGTAAATGATTTCATTTTATGGATTATTCAAACCCCGAAAATGATTTGTAATCTTGCTGAAAACAAATCGATTTTGACATTTTTAAATTTAACACAAGCGGAAGATATCCGTTATCACTAAAAAAACAACTCAAAGTTTCGGTACATTTACGGCATGTATTAAGTCCGGTCCAATCCAATCCATGCACAATTAACAAATGAAATGTTTCGGTAGGGCAAATGTATTTTCGACGATCAAACCGCTTACCGTTCATTGTTAAATAAATTTTTGTTGGAACTAGAAACATCTGTTTAATTATGAGCAGAAGAAAACAGCACAATCGGATGGCTCAACACACACATATAGAATGAGGGAAGCTTTCCAAAAATTTAGGGTACCCACAAATTTATATCTGCAATCTTAACAGTTCATTATTTATACTCATGGGACAATTTCAGGGTGTGAATATTGGTTTTGGCTTGCGTGAAAATAGAATGAAAAATGTTGAACGTGACATGTCGAAAAACGACAGTGAAACGTTGGTGAAGAGCTTTCATTCATGGTGAGCTTGAACGAACTTTTAGTTAAAGAGTTGAGGACTCGGAGATGTAACCGGAAATGTATGGAATTGTAGGACGACCCAGGATTGTATGAAAGCTTGGCAAAAATAAAATGAATTTCGTCAAGTTCACACAAACTTTAGGCAATATACCTGCTGCTAAAGTCGGACGGGCGCGGTAGATTCAATTAGTGACATCTAAGTGATAACACCAACGACGAATTTAGATTTGAAATACTGAAAGCTGATTCAAACTGCACACCCTGTTTCGGCACTCTGCTACAAAATAAACAAAATTCAAACCATTCAACGAGTCAGTATTTACATTGTCAGTACCTATATGTCTGATGTCTCAATTCGACTTCGCAATTCGCCAATTTTCCAGATGTTGAAAAGTCTAGTTTCCGTATGAATTTTGCTGAATCGAGGCGACGCCGAGAGGTCAATAATCACACGAGTACATGTGACCTTTCATTTCTTTCCCGAGTTAGTATGTTACATGCTAAGCTTGTTGAAAGTTAGTGGATGAAATGAACGACTTTCGATTTGCACGGATTTGCACTCAATTACCAGAAGGAATAACACCTGACTGTTAAAGGTGCACACATAACGCATTTAATTTAATTATTAGACTTCCACCATCACGCAGCAAAATCTGAATACTTTGCAGTGCAAAGTTTGCACTCATTCAAAACATGAACGCAGTAAAAAAAAGTACGTTTAAATCATGTCCATACCTTTAATCTGCCAATATTTAATCTTAAAAGCCATTATGTGTGTAGCGAAGTAACAACGAACGATAGACCATCATTTTGTTTGTGTATATAAACACGAGAATTACATCAGATAAAATTGAATAATTCCAAGTTTATTCGTAACAATTTAACCGTCATAGAAGAAAGTTAAATAACCATGCGGCTGGATGCCTTCGCATAACAAGTCGCATAGAGAGGCATATAATAATTGCATTTCTTCCAATAAATTGTTCAGCTAGCAAAATATGCATCGGATGCATAGAGTTTATAGATGGATATGCATACGAATCTCTTGGAGAAGGTAATTTTCGTTGAGCGTGTATTTACTAAACCAGTTTTCTATGTTCTATAATCTAGTTTTTTTGTTGTTGTTGTGAAATTGGATTCAATTTCTTTTCCGTTTTGATTGCATTTCATGAGAAATAAAATAAATTATAAGTTTTCGAAGCCGATTGCCATTTCATTATGTGATGTTGCTATCAAATGAGCAATAAAAGACAACACCATGAATTGGGATTATGTGCAGCTCGGAAAGGGTCTGAACAACGCACCATGCCGTTACAATGAGCCTGTCAAGTATCATATTTGCATGAAAATTTCAAACTTTCATAAGTGCAAGTCGCGACGCGACTGTCCGATTGTAGTATTTAGTATTTGAAAATGAGATACGCAATTGAATGGTGCGTTTGACGGAGAGGAATTTCGGATCAGTTTAGTCCAAATGGCCTTGATGACAACTCCAAGAACTTCTTCGCTTCGACTAGAATTTCTTTAGACTGAGATTTTGAAGTCTTTCTGCCGATCAATTTCATAAAACCGAGTCATTTATAAGCGTTGGATCAGTTTAATTGCTGGCATTGCTCAAAAGGTCAGTTTAAATTAATTGACCTTCTCTCTCCGTTAAGAATTGACTGTTCTAGTTTTGTTAAAAGGACTCGTACTGAGATCAGTTACTGCTGGAGGCAAACCTGCCGAAGTTTTCATCAGATACCAGAAAAACCCGTCAAATTTACCAAATTTATTGATTTCACAAAACTCAGATTGCTTCAATGTATATTTCATCTGTAAACAATTGATTATCAAAACGAATATTTGAAAACAAAAGAATGTTTTTCACAACAACAGCATACAACTTTGACAGAGCTTCACCTACGTGAGGGAATTTTTAAGTGGTCCATCCATACATGTAACTAGTCGTTTTGCGCTCTTTGAAAAATCAATCTATTGATTAGTGTTGAAATAGAGCACCTTTTGATCAGTTAAACCCAACTGGTCTTGGAGTCACACGTCAAAATGAGAAAAATCACATACAAACTAAAGCTGAGCTTCACTCTCAATTTGCGTTTTCATTCATGAATTTTTGACGTGTGACCCCGAGATCAGTTCATTTCAACTGGTTTTCGCTCTCCTTAAACACTCAATTTAAGTCGTCTCGAGAGCAACGTCAAACATTCATAAATGGAAAATAAAATTGACAGTTAGGGTCTTTTTACAAAAAAAATGTTCTGACATTGCCCTCGGGACCAGTTAAACAAAGATCGGTTCTAGCAAAACACTCTATTGTACAAAATTTGAGGAATTTTACAAAAGAATTCTGACGCAATTCAAAAAAATTTCGTAAAATCCCAAGAACAAGCGTGGTCAAGTTACACAGCTTTCCACCCCTTTCCTGATGGATGCACCTTTTGCTTTCACTTCACCCATTTCCCTTCGATGGACCACTTTCTTCATTCAGCCTTTGCTTTTTTTCCTTTTAAACTTTGGTGCTGAAACATCAGACGCGTGTTCAGCAGTTTAACCACTCAAAGCTTTCAATATATAGAAAATTGTAACTCAAAACTGCGAGGACATTCCGCGGTATATTATACGATAGTAACTTGAATAAGAGTAAGAAAGTATTTTGTATCTATACCTTCGGTTATTCATCAATATTAACATAATACTAAAAGTCTGTATTGGTAAAATTTAAACGTAAAATTTCTGTACGAAGATCGTAAATAATATTAGTAGACAAAAATGAAAAATAGCCTATTCAAAGTCACACTGTAAATTTTTTAAGAAATGTTAGAATAATTGGCATACAGGCAATTTCATTGAAATTTGTATCAGAATTTGCTTCAGCTGAATTTCAGCCTGTTCCACTCATCCAAACAAAACTGACTACACGTCGTTAAACGATTTTAGTATGAGCAGTTATTTTTTGCATGAGTGCAACCAGCTGGAATTCAGTAGAAGCTAATTCCGACATAAATTACAATGAAATCGACTGTACATAAGTCGTGCATCTGTTTAAAATGTACATAAACGAAGGCACATTACAACATTATTACATCGAAACTATGATGTGAAAAAAGATATCAAGATTACACAATCCGATAAACGTTTCTCGTATATGTTTTCGAGCATTCGGAAAGTGATTAAGATACGCATCAATTAAAAATATTTTTGGACCGATTGCTGTGCTCATATTCATAATTTAATTAACTTTTTTTTTATTGTAAAATTATCTAAGAGAGTCGTTTCGCCTTGCATTATTATTCGGTGTTTACAGGAAACATTTCCACATGGTTTTTCGGAACATTAATTTGATTGTTTATTTGCATTACCTTGAAGAGAAACGGCCATAAAGACGCATAAAATGTCATGTCGGGTGGTGATTATCAAAAAGTAACATGACCCGGTTACAATGTTACGAAGTTTAATGGATTTAATTTGGCGGAATTTCCAAAAAAAAGAGAAAAGAAAACAAAAATGCAGCCCATTGAAACTTCGATCGAAACTTTTATTGAATGCAGATCGTATTATTGATAAATATTTGATGGCAAGAGCCGGTGATCATTGCGTCATCACTGAATGAATATTCTGCTATTACAGGCACAATAAATATTACGTTTTTATGCTTACTGCCAGAAATTGTGTAATGCTCTTCTGACAATCTCTACAAAAATATTCGTGAACTAAAAAGAATCCTCAATATCATGGCATCTACAACCAGAACATACAACCGAAATTCCAAAAGTGGCTTCCTCGACGCAGGAGTTCAAAATTCTCAAATGAATTCAGATAATTGATAATTATGGCGACTGGGACGTTGCTGCGACAGTCGCCATAATTATCAACTCTCTGTATGTATTTGGTTTTTCATTTTGGTACTTCTGCGTTCCGATTTTTCATACATTGAAAACGGTCCGTATTTCCGTTAAAAAAATCTGCTGCATTGCTTGGTAATTTTAGATGCTATGACAAGTTTCACTGACAAATAATTCTTCACGAACAAAATCAGTCGTGAAGAATATAACCTCACAGTTAAGTTGGACAGGATTAACTAATGAAATAAAATATGTACGTGCTCTATACCACTCTATCATATCGCTTAGACAATTGGTTTTCAAAATGCCTCGGTGCTTTAACGTTTGATTTGGTTTTCAAAATGCCTCGGTGCTTTAACGTTTGATAATCTAGATGACCCAGAAGCTTTCAAATCTTAAATCTTTCAAATGCGCAGACTTGTCATCAATTTATATGTAAATTTCTGACACAGGCAGAAATATTGGCAAAATTGTGAAATTCAAAATATTCACGATATTCAACATAAAATTTAAAGTTGTCTTTTGTAACGTGTCTGGCATGTTTTGTCGTGGTTTAAATTTTAAGAACCACCCATACCTAAAATACCGATGTCCAAAGAACAACGTAATCTCTGGCAGCCGAAAACACTTGTGAGTGAAACGATTTTAAAAGACATAGGGTCTAGAGACCAGACATGACTTCTATCACTTGAAAATTTTCATGGATAATCACATGTTCTAGCTAGAATCTAGTCATTCGACTGAACGCTCTGTAGCGAACGAGTTCTGGTCATCGCCCTAGTTTCTTTTTAAAAAAATTCACAACTTTTTCAAAATGTTACATTTTTGCTTGATCTGATGGTAATCCGGTTGAAATTAAGCCGAAAAATGTTGATTTAACATAAAATTTCAATTGAATTGTGTGCCTAATAGATAAGCAATAGGATCACAATTCAACTGTAACATAGAAATCTTAGTTAACAGCTCACAAAAATGCATAAAATTTCGTTACCATAACTGGGAATGTAAAATGTTTTCCTGTAAATTATACTTTGAATGTGAATGCCGATGAAGAGGAAAGTAGAAAATTCAAGTCGCATTGGTTTATCTAGAGCAGAACACACAGTGTGGTTATGTTAATGTTATACAGCCAGTAAGCATCTAACGTTTGGTGCGAATGCTATGCAGATCTCGATGTTAATGACTGGAATTTATATTCGATTCGGTTCAAGATACATCTGAACGAAAGCAAAATCATGTTTGAGTTACATATACATTTGAAAGATAACGCAAAGTTACGTACATTTCGTAATAGAAAGAAATATTTAAAACGCGGAATTGGAACCAAACTCGTTTTGCGAATGAATGCGTACCATTGACACAATTTGAAATTTTTTTTGTTGTTTTTTTTTCTTCGTCAAAACGATGAATCATCATTGATGATAGAATAGTGATAGTATGCAAATTGTATTGGAACGCAAATATTGCACACACAATATAATTACGATGAATAAATATTGAAAAAGCATTCTCACAGCCAATCACGCATCAGACTTGGATCTGCGCTTCTTTATTCCATTTAACTAATGATGGCGATGATGATGATGACTCTAAATGATCATTCAAGTCTTGCAATAATATTCTATCAAAGCAAATATGATTTGAAATGCACAAAATTATAACACCGCACAAGTAATGGAACGCGCGGATCGAATTGCTTTATCAAAATGTTGTTACGATGAAATAGCAAAAGAAAATGCCGTTAAACGACAAACCGATGCGATGTCACAATGGCAAAATTTTCGATGAAGCATCATTGACATTAATTTCGGAGCACTTATTGCTGATAAGTGGTGGTTATAACTAATGACTTACAAGGCTTTAATTAAGTGGTGTTCGGCATGATCAACAAAATCGTCGCTGAGTGTTATGAGTAATTGATTTGAGGGAAATTTATTTGAAGATAAACACATATCTGATAGCATCCTTTCTTCTTGGCCCGCCCATCTTAGTCGCGCTGTGCTTTGATAGTGGCAACATTGTTTTCGGTCCCAAAAATTTCCATGAGTTCACTATTTGTTCTGATTCTCCACAGGTCGCCCTTCTTTCACTGGTCCACAGATTGAGCGTTGAATTTTCCTTTCAAAATACCTTAGCCTGCTTTCTTGACTTACTGTTAAAGTCCAGGTCTCACAGGCGTAAGTGGACACGCACCAGAGATCTACATAGCCGATATCTAGTGGTAGTGTTCAGTAGATTGCTCTTTAAGAGTTTTAATACATAAAAGCACCTACTCGCTTGCACTGTCGTCGTCTCACGTTCTTCATCTATATCTTTCGCGACGTTGACAATGGACCCAAGATATTTAAAAGATTTGTCCCTATTTGCATAATTAGACATGAAATTAAGTACTCAACTATGCCCTGCCTCGAAGAAACAAAATTCACACCCAAACTGCGTTGTATGCCTTGTTATTAAAATAGTTAATTGTGACATCGAGTGCAAAGTGCCGCAGGCCAAGTGCCATATTACACATCGTGTGCCTAATAAAGCACTCTGCACCGATTTTCAAACAACATTTTTTGCAACAGAGGCATCTAAAGCACGCAGTTTTCGAACATTATGACGCTCAGTTGCATCAACCTCATGCACTCTAAAGGTGTTATTATACGCGCTGTGTGTAGCACATAGCAGTGCTTGTTGATCATTGTAATTTATTGGCCAGAATTTCTTTTTAGAACTTCACTTCCGTGGAAATTATTTTTGGGACCATAACCTGTAATGTGTACTTTGTAGATTGAAGCATTCCTGTTCTTCAAAAGAAAAATTTAATGGGACAATTAGACAACATTGAGCACTTCAAGAAAATGTCTGACTTATCACTAGTATGATCTAATATGAATGCATGCTCTCTGATCATTAAATTACAGTTAAACGTAATTCCATTCAAACGGATGCTGAAAAACTGAGGGAACCATAGAAATAAATCATCAGCTAACCGTAATTAGACAAAATTATCGAAACACTTCCGCATTCAAGTATCATTTCTCTGCGTTAAGTAATTCATAATTGAAATTGACATTATGTTACCATTAAACAAGCAAATTGCTCAACTGTGCGCAACTTTTTCTTGGAAGAAATGTGAAGTTTTCTGTTAAATTGAAAGTGTAAATCTGACGCCCCTAAATACGCCTTTTCAATAATAGCACCAGCGAAAATATCGCTTCCCGGCTCCAATTACATCAACTATAATTCTAGTACTTCGTTAGAGCGCAAATTTCAGGGGGAAAAAAAGTGTAGCAAATTACCGACTGCTTTACATATCCTGGTACAATTTACATTAAATGTGATGATCGAAATTGAATGAGTTTTTGCTGATTAATAAACAGGCACATCGTGCTGAAATCTTACCAAATGAAACGACCTTCAATCAGTATATTATGCTTCGAAAGCACAAACGCTGAGAAGAAGAAATAAAAAAATAAAATAAAACTTTACTTGCCCTTGCACGGTACGGTAAGTGGAAAGTGTATGATCTCGTATGTTGAAATAATGGATATTTAATTGAATGTCTGAAGTTTTTTTTTCTTCTTTCAGCAAATGATCTCTAAAATATATTTCAATAACATTTCGATTCGATCCACAAATAATAATAATGAAAAATACAGATCGGTGTCGTCATGTATTCATATATTGCAT
>JANTFA010052117.1:0-15112 GCA_026413405.1 Phytosciara flavipes | reverse complement strand
GAGAAAAAAATTCAAAATGTATGAAGCGCACGCTTTGGTCTGACCCCCCCTCCCCCAAGACAGCGTGCGCACTATTTGAATGACCCCTAATGTGATAATCGAATCTACTACTTCGTTTGATTTAAAAGAAGAGAAGATACGCACAAGTCTGGTACCTGTGAACCAGTAGGATATGAACTTTGAGCCTTTAACAACACTCTTATCAAGCTATTGATAGCAACGCTGGACCGTAATTTGGTGCATCCGAACTTCCTTTCGCTAACTACCATCACCGTCGATCGACTTGTGGTAAATTTAGTTTGCCATTGTTGGTCAATTTCGCTCCTTTTTCACTTGCACTCCTGCCTGTTGACCCTGTTCCGTAATACCGTACTCCATTATCTACCTTTGTAATCGGAATATTTGAGATTCTATCATCAGCTACAGAACCTACAATTCGCTTGTTCTCATTGAAACGATGAACCATCTTTAATCGCATGCGTCGACGTACGAACGTTGGAAGGCCCGAACGATAGTGGGAGAATGAATCAACAGCTAGCAGTGTGAAGATGAGTCTTTGGGTTGAACGATAGTACGGCTCGGAACAGGTCCAAATCAGGTCACACGAAATTGTATTGAGCGCCTTGTAGAAATCTCGGCAATAACACGGATATGGTGTGGATTGAAGTTAAAAAAGTTGCAAAGCAAGGGCCACAATTTCTCCTGAGTTATGATCCTTCGAATTTCTTACAGAACTCAACTTTTTATCCACGAAACAAAAATCTCAATTTTACCATTTTTGAAAACATAAGCGAAGTGACAGTTCGAATGAGAAAAGATCTATTTTCTCCCTATGAACGGAAAAGAAAGTGCTGCACATTTCTGGGTAGAAATTTCATGCGACCAACCGTCACCCCACTTACGAAGGGTGAAAATAAGGTAAATCTCGCCGCTTGCATGGAAATTGATTTGTTTTTATTCAAATTTTGAGCTGTATTTGCACAATAAAATGATGAATTCAGGATTAGTGTCTAACATAAAAAGGCTATGTTGCAGTCTAAGGTAGGAATTTGCAATCAACAGCAACAAAGTGATTCATCAAAAGAGGCCACAATTAACTTGAATTTGCTTGATACTTCTCCGGAGCGCGAACGCACCGTCCCGATCGAGTTGAATGCTGTTCTTCACTTTCATCCGTTCGCACCTTCAACTCGTCGATCTTCCGTTGAAGAACCGCAACCGTCAGTTCATTCGTTCGGTTGGTCACTTTCAAACGCTTCAGCTCATGTCGAACGGATTTGATCTCAGTTTCAGCAGTAACCAATTTACTTGTTAGAATGCCGTTCTCTTCCTTGCATCCTTTCAATTCGGCTTTGGTCAGAGCCCATTCATTGTTGAGCGTCGCGAATTTTGCCAACAAATTCTTGTATCGCCCCTTGTAGTCGTCTAGCATTGGAAGGTTACATAACTGAACGGACGGTTTCTTAGTCGCTGCAGAAATATGAGCTGCGAATATCTTTGTCTCAGCAATATTCGTAAATTGGTTTCTCGGAACGGGTCCGCGATAGCTTGTGTTCGCCAGCGAATCACAGTATCGTTCGTTTAAGCAGATTGGAGTAATTAGGTAACGTTGAGGCGCCTTTTCAATGTTTTGCCGTTTCGATACCGATAATGGTATTCGGGATCGAAAATGTGGATCCATGGTTTGATGAAATGTTTGAGTTTGCAAGGGCAAGTTTGCAAAGGTTACTACAAACCAACAAAGTGATGAAAATTGGAAAGTTTTTGCGATTTGGGCGTACATGTCTGACGTATGCACGATTGCCAATGATATTTACGAGCAATACGTACACAGGTGACGCATTACAGGTGACGCATTACAGGTATACCTCCGACGTAAAATGCCGACTTCCTGGCCATCACACGTTAGCTTTTGTATCAATTTATATTTAGGTGGAAATCACATTTTGAACTGCTCTTGAAAGCGAGTCAATTAATCGTGTGATTCCAAGAACTCAAATGTGTTTAAACAAAAAGCTAGGGAAGTCAAGTAACAGCGAATTGTCCACGCTTAAATCAGAGTTGTGAGAGGCTTCCAGCCTACTAGGCGTAAGAGAAGACACAGAACCCTGACTCTGGAAATCCTCCCATTTTTGACAACAATTCATTAAGGCACTTTCCATCTAACGATAGCAGATCCTCATCATGCAGTTCGTAATACCCGAAGGTGTTAAACCTGAAACTGATATAGAGTGGACAGTCCCGAAGGACGTGTACACCAGTCTCAGGTGCTAGAGCACAAGAACAGATAGGATTGATTGCCCTGTCAATTCTGTGTAGATGATCGTTAAGCTTGCAGTGGGAGTGGTTCATAATTGAACCAACTACTCGCCTAATTTCCGATCTAGAAAGGCTCAGAAGTTCGTCCCTCCAGGATTGTGATAGAGTCTAGAAAGCTTCGTATGCATACCTCTCTGAAAAGAAGTCAATAGACTATTGCCATTCGATTTTAACGGCCTTTGAAGCCATTATTGAAAGCCACATTTTCCAGACAACTGTCAAGAGGCCTAACTTCGTATAAACTGGAATACCACAAGGGATCCAACTAAAACCAAAAACATACAAACCATGGAGTGTATGATAATCACCCTCTCTGTTAATATACAGCTAGAAAGATCAGACACATATTAATTGCAACAGAATTCGGTTGTACATTAAACAAGTCAACTATATAACATATTCATATCAACAATCAAAGCCCATATCCATCCAACCCCACAGTGAACCCCACATCCAGAACTATACGACTAAGACAAACATAAATTGCTGTCATGTTGCTTTTACGACAGCAAAACATGTCATATTCGCTTACAATGATAAACACAATGACGACGAAAATGAGGAAGCTGAGAAAAGCTACACTAGCAGCAACATATGGTGGTTTGAACTCATATGTGGGGTAACTGCAATCATTGTACCCATTTCGATATAATGTGCTCAGTGTTGCTTCAAGGTGGATTGTTATTGTAAGAGCTCACAAAGTTTATAGTAAAATAACCAGCTAGAGCAGCAGCTAGAGTTATGTATTGCAAATTCAAATCGAAAATTGTGGTTTGTTCCACCAGGATATTATTAATTGGCTCTTCCGTGATGACTATCAATATTTTCCGAGCGTTTTTTATTATTGAATTTTCCAAGTTTGATATGTCGTCCATTGCTTTTCATTTATGGCATTTTCCATTTTTCGTTGAAATATGCCAATTTTCTTAGCACTGCTTACTAGCATGAACACTCTCATTACGGACATCAAAAGGCTTTCAAATGTTCACTCGTGAATGAGTGAACGTTTGCATGTGTTGTGTGTTTTTATACTTAATCGACATCTATAAACACCCCAAAATGCTATGCACAAACTCACAGGCCCCAACTCGAATTGTTACAAACGGTATAACAATCCTAATAGCTCCTTCGTACTTCATATGGAGCTAAAAAGTTCTAGTTCGCGATGTGTCTCTATCACATAAGCTAAAAATCATTTCAATGGTTTTATCGTTCTACAGATGTAGATATTCTGGTTGGTTGCTTTGACCAGAAATGCGCCGACCTAAAGTTTGGGTACTAGGCAAGAACTCTTGAACTAGCAACCAGTCCAGACTTATCATATTGGAGGTAATGTTTGCAGCAAGATCACAAATCGAACTTTCATGAAATTTGTACGATGATTTGATTTGGGTTTCTATCAATCGACTTTAGCTACGGTCCTGCAAAGGTCACGACCTCACGACCTATTTAATATTTCCCTCTATGAATATTGATGAACAAAATTTTAGGAATTTACACTTAAACTCTGAGCTTGGGCCCACAACTGGCTTACCGGTAAAAAAACATTGTTGGGAGACACTGGTATTCTACTCCTACTAATTTCGCTCCTAGTATAAATCATAGATGGAACTAGGTTCGTCGCACAGCTTAGCACTGAGCACTGTAACAGCAGCCCGGTATCAAGGGATCTCGAAAAAGGAAGACCTAAGTAGTCTTGTGAAATTATTAAATAATGATCCGCCTAGGGCCAGAACTGGTTAGATACAGGCGATTATTATTGTAATAGACTCTGACAGAAGGAATTGTTTCTCTTAAATGAAATTTTCTCAGGGTGAGCTGTAGACTTTACAGGTTGAGCTCTGCTCAACTTTGACTCCATGTAACAACGGCCCTGTCATCTGATCCTAGTCATTTTGAATTGTTAACTTCATCTCGCTCTTCATCACCCTTCCTCGATCTCCATCTCAATTATGTTCACTCGGGATGGACCGTTCAACTAGAATTTAGATAAGCAAATAGCCTGTCAGACCTCAACCCGTACCAGAAAGTTGCCGAAAAGTGTTTCGACGGCCCAAATTTCTGAAAATCGGTTGCGCGAAATGACGTTATATTTTAGAAAAACTGGTTTTTGGCGTCATTATGTTCCGACCATATACGATCTTTAAGCAGCAACCTTAAAGGTTTTACAGATTGTTTATTCAAATAACAACAATATCAACAAGAAAAGATGGTTAGGCCAACCCGAGTTAAAAGAAATTCTACCAAGAACCTCAATCGACTCGAGGTCGTGAGGTAAATTTTGGATGACCATTTTCTACTGAGAAGTCTGAATTCGGTCGATTGAGGATTTATTTTTCACTGTGGAAACTATCAAGATTCAACAAGAAACGACGCAGTGCAACTTGAATAAATGTCACACGTGTACCTTCATTGAATAAAACCATGGGGGTGAAATTGATTATTCATCAAATCTGTAACAGAGAGGTGGATGCGTAAATAACGTCTTTCCCGACCGATTCATGCTAATAAAATCTAATGTTGCCCTATTAAACTGTGCTCACTGAACCATATTTTTCGGCAACGGGGTGCACAAACAGCGACGAAGAAAGTCGCAAAATAAATATTCACCATCTACCGGTAGAACCACTTTTGCTTTTCCGTACAAAGGTTTTTAACCGCACCGGTGAGAATTCATTCTTATTCATACATATTCGATGAGATATTACCGTAATTTATACGAACTGTAATTCGAAAAGAATTGTAACATAGACACATCCATCGCTATTGCTTGAAGCATTGTATCAACATGTAAATTTATTCGCGTCGTTGTTAATCAATGATGGTAATACATGTTCATTAAAGTGTGAAATGAAAAATGAAAAATAGTCTGGGAACGTAAAGAAAATGTGGAAATTGTGTTTTATAAAGAATATAGATAGTCACGACCGAACTATTATTATGAGAATTAGTAGTTTACTTGAGAAGGCGTTTTGTGTATATGCAGTCAGCGTGACTAGATAAGCATTGAGTATGAGTATACAATGAGTTTGAGCAAGCATAGCATTTTTAGACCCGTACAAAGTACGAGGGTCTTATACTTTCACTCTTCCGTATGTAACACGTCTAATTTGAACCCCGGAGTAAGGACTCGTCCATTAATGACGTCCACATAAGAGGGGGGGGAGAGAGTTTTCAATAATCCGGAAAACCGTGTGGACGTCATTATTCCACGAGCCCTAAGGACAAACCTTCTGTGGTCCTGGTCACCACTAGATGCCAAATCAGCAATAAAAAATCCATCTGTCTGACGGCCTGTCATCAGGATAACTTGAGTAAACCGAAACCCATCTTAATGGGATCTTTTTTCCTCGATTTGTAATCAAAAAAGCCAGGCTAAGTTCGAAGATGACCGACATAGGTCGAGCCAATCCAGAGATATCCATATCCGTATCTCTGGATCGGCTCTACCGATTTTGCTCATCTTCAAACTTAGTCTGGCTTTCTTTTAGCCTAGTAAGAGAGAGAGGAGCAAAGCTCCAGGCAGTGTTCGACAGGTGGAAGAATATCATGGGTTAAGAGTCAGCTAATCAAGGACCGAATAAATGTTCCTGCCATTTAGTGATCCACAAGCCCCATCACCAGACATAATGATCAACGGAAACGTCATGCCGGAATGCTATGGCTCAAAATGTTGGACTATGTATGAAAAGCTTGGCATAGAGCGAGGCATAGATCTAACAACAGCAGAGATGAAAATGAACCGAATGTCACTTGGCGTTACGAAGTTGGATCACATAAAGAGTCAACCTATTCGAGGCACTTTAAACAATGAGCGGAATGACTGGTTCACTAAGGTCCATACACACGATGAAAAAAATGTTTTAAGGAAGACCCTTTCAACAACAACCTCCGCAGTGCGTAGAAGGAGAAAGACAAAGCATAGCTGGGCACGTGACGCGATCGATGGGAATACATGCCGGCCATAGGTTCAATTGAACTGTTGAACGCTAACCCTGAAGGTTAAAATAACCAGAAAATCAGGAAAAGTTGTTCACATTTAGTCGTATGCTTCTATAAAGCAAAGAAGAAGAAGAGTGCTATTTTCGAGGTCGAGTTGAGGCTTCTGGCATAATTTACGGGCGGTATTGCTCGCACAAAGTTCCTAGATCGTGCTAATGATTCAGTAATTTTTTTTGTCGAAATAAAATCTAGAGCTCGGATGTTAGGGCCCAATCAAATCTGGAGCTCGAATGTTAAGGCTCATAGAGTGAACCTAAGTTGAGATTCTCCGCCGTACAGTGGAGGTAGAGATTTTGTCGAGTAAATTTCATTTTTAAAGTGTTTTAGGGTGATCTAACAAAATGGCCACCAGCCGCCATTTTGGATTTGTATGTTTTTTGACCATATCTCAACTCGATTTTGATGAATTTTTTTTCGAAGTTTAATTTCAGATAAGGTTTACACGGGACTATCGAAATTTCTGCAAGCAATTTTAGCAAGGGATGAGTTTAAAGGGAATGGTTTAAGGATACAGTGTTGCATGGCAGTTTTAAGATGTACGTCTTTTATGGACAACTAGTTAAATGTCGCACATTCCTCTTACGGGTCGCCCTTATGTTTTTGAAGAGATATCAGCTATTCCACTCGAATGTTGTAAAACAAACAAACAAACAAAAAAAAACTGGAAAGAAAGTGTCATCTCCCTCACACACACACACACCGTACTATTACAGAAATCTTGTCCACACTCAAGCGGCATAGCTTAAAATTATAACCTGTCTATGTCTAAACTGATATATCATTCATAAAAACTTCTACGAAACCAGTTCTTCTAATGTTTGACGTGCTGAAGCAGTTTCGATCGTTTTAGAATCCAGATGGAATTCCGTGTTGTGATTAATAAATAGAGAAAAAAGAATAATTTTTTTTTCGATTTCTATATAGACAACTTATTTTCTATGAGATCTATAAATACACCTATGAATGATGGTCTACACAATTATTATTTCTGCGACTGTGAAACCGAAAAGTCGCTGTTCATAAAAAAACACTGTTGATAAGTTCCATATTGTGTGTAAATAACAATTCAATTGTTCACAAAGAACGAGTGTCTGTTACCATCTACCATCACATAACATTGTTTGTAATCGACTCCATTTCATCATCCCGAGTGTATAATAATTTCCACTTAAGTTCACTCTGTGCTCACAAGAAAACTTTATCCCAAAAACTTTAACTCGGAAACTTTCCCCCAGCGCAATAATTCTTATTTCCGTTCTTGTGAACAAACTAACGGTGAAACTTTAAGCCAAAATTCGCCACATTGCTTAACACAATAATTTACATTGTAAAATGAAACTTTGGATCGTTGCTGCTTTAAGTTTGGTGACGATATGTTCGACGGTTAATAAAATTAGTGGCAGAACGTCGAATGAATTGCGTGTTAGTTTACCGAATGGCAGTAAATTAGTTGGGAGACATCTGCGGTCGCATGATGGAAAAGGGATACGAGCTTTTATGGGTATTCCGTATGCTGAGCCACCAGTTGGGGAATTACGATTTCTAGTGAGTTTTGTTTCTATTTTGTTTTTGTGTGTGGTTTTTTTCTCTGTTTGTTGTATTTATCTTGATACTACACCGTGACGAATCATTTTTGATGATTCCAAGGTTCTGCGGTTTTTGTTTTGTTTTATTGTGGTTCTCTCACGGAGATAAAAAAATATCAACAAATTAAAATAGATTGACGGAACGTGTTACTTATCTATCTTGCTAGACACAACTGACGTTTTTTTTCGCTCAATCAATTTGTAATTGATTAGATTAAAATTAGTTGGACATGTAATTCACACCCGAGTGGAAAAAGTTATCGAAATATGAATCAAAGTCAAAAGAAAAGTTTGAACCTTTTTTTCGAAAGGATTTTCGATTCCAACGTCTGTTGCCCAATGCAAGGGAAGTGTTCACTCGCGCTATCAATCGGAGCACAGCTGGTTGTATCGGCTCGGATCTGTCGTAGTTGAGTTGAGAAATGCCACACGGCTTACCGGTAAAAGACATTGTTGAGAGACATTGGTATTCTACTCCAGATAATTTCTACTCCTAGTATTCATCCTAGATTTGTCGCACGGCTTACCACTGAGCACGAGCACTGTGAAAACAGTCTGGCATCAAGGGATCTCAAATTAAGAGAATATGCAAAAAAAACCTTTAGAAATTAATAAAAACTGAAATAGCGTAAAAATCTAGGTACCCTACAGACACTTTAAACGATTTTTGACTGCAGGTCCGACAGGGGCCCTGTTCTTCAAGTATAGAGGACCAGGATTTGAGCGTCCATTTCTAAAATTTTGTTCATAAAAATATGAAATTGGTCGTGACCGATGGCTGAGCATCAGAATTTTGCAGGCCGTAGCCAATATTACCTCTAAGATAATAAGTCTGGACAGGTAATCAGGTCAAGAATTTTGGCCTATTACCCAAAAATCTCTGGCTTCTCTTCAGCTATCGAGTTTAGGTTAGCGCATTTCTATGCATACGCGACCAGAATACCAGCATACTGATGTAGAACAATAAAACAATCAAATTGATTTCCACTTTAATTGATACAGACACATCGAGCTAGAGCCGTTTTCTCTCGATGTATCCTTTCTTTTTAGTGTGTGTTATCGTGGCACCCCTTCAAGGTGGTTCTAAAGTTCAAAGCGTACCAAAAAAAGAATTCTGAAATGGCGGCTATTATCTTTGATTTCAAACTGTTTTAGCTGCAGCCTACCTCACACAGACTTACATTTAAGACTTCAGTCCTATTTTAGGCGGCTGATAAAAATGGATTCATTTCGGGCCAACTTTTGATGTTTGCTAAAACTTTCTTGACTTTGTGAGTCATGGCTTAAGTCGTTGCTTGGATGTAAGCTCACTGATAAACACTGAACATAGTCGTTTTTTACGTCTCCTGACGAGGTATAATGAAAATACAGGTGGTTTACATACGAGGGCTGCAACATTGAACAGAAATAAAAAATCCTTTTTCTTTCATTTATTTATCTCGTCAAACACAAAAACACCTCCTCAAACTTTATATAGGGGGTCACAAACCAGAAAGAGAGTGATAGATAGAGCAAATTTGTTCAAATTCATTTTCCGTTGGTATTCCTGCGTAGTTCAAAAGTTCAAATCGTTGCGTCCTTATGCAGGACGTTTTGAATTACCCCAGCTGGAATGACAAACTGTTAAAAAAAGTCGCAAAACTTAAATAAACAGAGAAATTTATTCTCTTCCCTCCCATGAAATGCATGCTGCCTTAAGCTAGACAATAAAAATGTCTTGGCTGATGACAATTTTTAAAGTTTGAGTTTGAGAGTTTTTTCAGAAATTACAAAGTTGCAACTGTTGTTAAAAGTACATTTTTAATTGCTTCAGTGATTTTCATTGATAAACATCTTAAAAGTGGTTTGGTACTAACTGTTGTCAGGAGGTGTTAACCTCATTAATCAGCTTATTAATTTCTTGATGGAATATAATTTTGCGGTTGAGAAGCAGTACCTGTTTTATCTCATTATATGTCGAGTGCGTAAAATTATTATGCTCAATATACAATCCATACGTTCAAGTTAGGCAATTAAATAAATCATAATACTGGTTCAATAATTACCCGGTATGTGCAAAGTAATGAGCATACGCAATATTCACATGGACATTTAAAAATATTGATTTATGTTTTTGTCCGTTTGTTTGTTTTTACTTGAAAATTGAAATTGATGTGCATTATGGTGGAACCTAGACATCGATGTACACATTAATTACCCCACATAATATTCATGGCTGCAGCTGCAAATTTATAGTCTTAATTTGAAATTCGTAATGACAACCAGTTTTAACGAAATGCAAATTTAATTGACTTTTAATTCAAGCACTTAAATCGTCAACACATTTTAAAGTTCCACGTAAATTCACCCAAATTTGTGAACAAAAATTCACATCATAGTCGAAGCAAGTCAATAGCCCAATTAAAATGCCCAAGTCTGCTAGGAATCTCGCGCTGGATACAATGATACACAAAATGTCACATTTTGTTTAAGAAAAATGACACTTTGGGAGTCAATGTGAATGACGCCAGTGCGAGATTCCTTATTACCAATGAAAGATTTTACGTGACTCTAAGGAATTAAAGTCGTACCATCTGGTCTTTCCCCGTCATCTCTGAATACACCTGGCTCTGGCGGCTGTAAAATGTTTGTTACATCGATGTTGAGTATCTCACAAAAGCTATGACAGACTCCATCCCATTTAATCAGCTGTGTTTTGTATACACATCTGACAGTCGGCTTTTTTTCTGCCACAGTTGGGAATCGAACTCTCGCACTGACAACTTCAATCGCTTAGTGGAAAGCAGACGAGTTAACCACTACGCTATTGAGCCGCTCCTTGCGGCAACCATATCTGATATCAAACCAAGTTGACTCAATGGCACTACCTGAACTTCGAAGATTCTTTAGCAGATGACGTCAGCAGTCTTGAAGGAGTATCGGGTTTACTACAATCCAACTTACCATAAAACTTACTCATAATCCTAGGAAGATCTCAATTCTTTTGAACTTTTCTCTGTTCATCATTCTGTGGAACATAATCTCGATGAATTTTCTCAATTCTAAAATAGTATCATCAAATACCTAAACCTCCAAAAACTAAAGGAATAGAAGCCTGTTCTCAAGGAACGTCACTTTAGATAGTAAATAGTAATTGGATTACAACATAAATTGGTACTCGATGCGAGGAGGTTTCACTTCGAAATAATCCCATAATAGTCCCAAAATTGGTTAGTTCCTCGACTCGATGACATTTGAGTGAAATCACTTAAGAAATCCGCATGAATGTAAAGTTCAGGCCATCCCGTCGCTATATTCACTCTCTGATCGGATTAGACATGCTTCGACTATAGTGTGAAGTAAAAATGCAAAACTTAAGTATTTTAAAATGGAAATTTTGAATCCAAATTCTCAGCAGAACCATTTGAATAATGATAATATGAAAATAACCAGAATAATATCAACGTGTGCACAGACGCTTTACTTCCAAAAAGTGGCTACCGCTACTTGATCAATGCCTCACTAACACAAACATGTATCGTTAATATGCAGGAAATATAAACTGAGTTGAAGGGGATAGAAGTTCGAACATTAATAGCAACAAAGTCATTGCAACTTTCGTCGACACTTTCGACTAGTTAAACTTACTGTTAGACTAATTAAAAGTTGGAGTAGATTCAGTTGGTTGTGAGCAAAGCAGCAGACAAAGTGAAAGTATCAGGAGTGCATATAGTTCAATCAACGAAAATACAATTTGAAAATGAACAAAAAGAAATCGTTTTCATTGCTGATTGTTATCCTGATTAACATTACATTAGCCTTGGCATTAGCTGACACAGTTCAAGAACTCAATGAAGGTATTGTGTGATTATCCGTGCACTTTGGGAAGAAAAAAATGAATTGATTCGATGTCTCTCTATGAATCCAGGTGACAATTGTTTCGTTAATAGCACGCAACAAGAGGGTGTTTGCACAAAAATAACCGAATGCAAAAAACCATGTGCCGCTAAAGATGTGAAATTTGAACGATGCAAGAGAAAATCGAGAGGAAGAATGCCCATTGTATGTTGTCCGAAAGACAGACCCACCAAGTCAATCAGTGCGAAAAGTAATTTTATCTTACAATTGACTGGAATTTTATTATACCACAAGTCACTTTGCATTGCATTCTCAGAATGTCTGGAATACAAAGAGACTGCATGTACCAAACACTATGTTCGCACTACAATCAGTGACCCTCCAATAGAGTCGAAAGTCTCCAATTGTGCTCGTAACACCCAGCCGGTTATCATTGGTGGTGAGGAGACTCAGAAACGAGAGTTTCCGCATATGGTAAAACGGTTCCAGTATTCATAGAGAGGTTTAATTGATAATTCTAGCAAATTCATGTTAGGCCCTGGTCAGTTGGGGTGATCATAAACAATTTGGATGTGGTGGAATATTGATCAGTGATCAATTTGTGCTAACTGCGGCGCATTGCCTTCACCATAACATCCAGTAAGTGAGAACTCTATCCAGAGATTCAGTTAGTACAATTGCCGATGGTTTCATAGTATAGTACCTATCTACATGACCTGTCCCGTGATGAACGAAATCGGGTCTTAAAATAGCTTGAAATCTGTAGCACTTTTCTTAGAAAAACCTTCATGGAACCGCTTCCGAATTAATCAAACAGATTCTAAGAAAAGATCAATGGATTCCGAGATGTTTTGGTCTGACCTTTGTTATTCACGAACCAAGGTCGCATGGATACGTAAATAATTACTAAGTTGAACTGAGACACGGTATTATGCCAGCTCTGAAATGATGGTTATGAAATTATCAAGCAAATCACCAGAATGGTTGTCATTAAATAAATTTTAGCGGCGCAGTATCTTACGTTCGGTTAGGTGAACACGATCTAACCAGTACCAATGAATCCGAACACATCGACGTGAAGGTTGCTGAGGTCATTCCACACCCTGACTACCATTCCTCATACATTTACAATGACATCGGTTTATTAAAGCTAGAGCGGTCGGTTAATTTCACCAGTGCCATTAGACCGGCATGCTTGCCCGATGAACCCATTACCGTGTCCAACGCTACAGCTACAGGGTGGGGCCTTGTGAACGAAAATAATGCGAGTAGCGTTTTGAGGAAAGTAGACGTAAACTTGTTTGACAACTCTAAATGCAGTGATTTCCAAAGACCGGGTCGACAATCTCCGGGAGGAATCAACGAAACAACTCAATTCTGTGCCGGCTCCGACACGCTCACCAATAACACGTGTAGGGGAGATTCAGGTCGGTTATTTAATTTACCAGGCTAACACATAGTGGATGTGCAGTCGTAGCGTTGAAACATATTTCTTTTAGGTGGACCACTTCAAATCAGTCATAAACATCACTTTTGCACATTTTCGATTATTGGTGTCACATCATTCGGCAATGGATGTAACAGCATTAGTATCGATTCCGTTGGAGTTTATATTCGGGTGTTTCCTTATTTGAGTTGGATAGAGAGCCATGTTTGGCCAGAACAAAATGCAACCAAATAAATTTATCATTTCCATTCGCAATTATATTTTCGTTGGTTTTAATACTCAAGTTAACCTGAAACGAAACAGGTTCACTTCTCTAATCTCGTACGATTGAATCTATAATATTCGATGACTGCCTAATGAAAGCATATATTTTCCCGTCAAAATTGTTGCCCATTTCGACAAGTACCATCCACATTTTTTGCCACAAAGCATTGTGGAGTGAAAAAAGGAAAAACTTTATCATCCAAGAACATAATAACAGCAACAACAACCTGCGTATCAATAACATATTTTCCCTTCCAAAACCACTTTAATAATGGAACAATGAAGTTTAAGAAGAAGAAAAAAATCATTTCCGAAAGGGAGCTTTTATGTATATGTACGACTTTCTTGTTATTCATATCCCTGAAGCGAGTATAATGGATATTACATACTATCCGACGACGTTATAACATATCAACGAAGAGAAGAGAAGAAAAGTTGATTGCATTGGATGCTGCGAAAGTAATTCATTACGTGGAGGGAACAATTTTGTGATAAGAGCGAGCTCACAAAATGCTCGGATCAGGTCAGGTCTGATCTGTTTTATTTCAGGTTGATCTGATCATGAATTTAACGTTTCAGCTTGAACCCGCATAAAACCGGAACATGAAAATTTCCTTCAGTTATGCTAACTTCAGGCTCAGGTCAGCCTGAAGGTTTGCACTGAAAATTCCAGGTCAATCTGAACCTGACTTGACCCTGAAGTTATCAAACCGGAAATAAAAACAATTCTGGTTCAAGTTTCATTCTGGTTGAACCTGAACCTGAACTGATTCAAATCAGGTTTTTCCAGTTCAGTTTCAGGTTAGGAGAAGCATTACACAAGTGTGTTTTTGAGCAACTAGCATCGGTAACTGTATTTTCGACGTATATTCTAGCCGAAACGGGTGGGTTCAATTATTTACTGGCCTTCCTCCAAGGAAATACAGAATATTCACTCCACTTGAGGACAAAATCTATATCGGTTCGTTTGGGCTTCAACTCTCGAAATTGCCTAAAATCAATCGTCCACACAAATAGCCTTAGTTGAAGTGTTTAGTGCCCTTTACGAAACGTTTATAGAAGGACGACATGTGCCTAATGTGACCCATACACTATGAATTCAATATACAAAAGTTTTGAGCCCATGGGTGGCTGAGATACCAAAAATCTATCGGCATCTCAATTTGCTCAAAAAACAAATGAGTGATTTTGCAAGTATCACAAAGTTGTAACCGAATTATTGAATTGCGTAACAGCTTTCAGTGTATTGTGGTTAATGTGCGTATATTGGTTCATAGCCTGCCTGATGCGAGAGTTGACCATCGCAAAGAAAATGGTCGTTGCATTTGTTCTTTCAATGACCTTTGAAAAAGCTTCGTTCTTTTATTTCTACTGTCATGGCTGTCATACACAAACGTACACACAACATAGCCAAAATTCCATACATTTCGTCATTTTTCATATTTGTTTGACATTCTATCTGTCAAATCGTATGAAAAACTGAATGTGGTGTGCACATCATTCATATTGTGTGGCACGCCTATGAGTACACAGTTTCATTCGATGACATTTTGATGACAGAACATAGCTCCGTTCGTTAATTTTTTTATCCACCTAGGTGCGATAATACGCACATTCAGTTGCGTTTATCTTCCGTCGGTGGATAAAATATACTACG
>JANTFA010052006.1:0-15112 GCA_026413405.1 Phytosciara flavipes | reverse complement strand
GGACTAGATTTTGTTGCATTCAAACCAATCAATCGTTAGTCAAGACTTATGATCGAAGACCATTCATGTTATATGTGCGATTTCAATGTTTTATGTAGATTTTTGGTTGTCAAACCATACGATAAATAAAATAAATAGTACATTCGAAATAAGCGGGAAAAATTTGAATACCACCAGCTGTACAATGGGCCCAACAGTGCCCTCCGTACAAATCTTACTCCGGTAAGATGGCTGGAGTTAATAAAAAAAACCAAATGACGTATGAAACAGTTCACTTTTCGCAGCGCCGTTGGAGAAAAGTATATTTTTCACAATTTCGGGCCGTAATCATCACTTTTCCATGCATACATGTGATGACGTTTTGAAGGTTTTCATTCCACCGTATAACGACCAGTGCGTTTTGGATTTTTTTCTCGCACGCAGTGAAATTATAACTTTTTCGTACACTAATGTAGCAATGCTAAACAACGGAGACTAAATTTTTCGGCTACAGAGTCACTTAAATATACAGAACGTATTGACCTTAGATGTCGACTAGTGCGAAAAAATATCCTCAAACCTACTTTGGTATATAAATAACTATTACTTCGCTGAATTACGAAGTGTCATATTTCAGCTCATAGAATGGTATTGGGTATTTGTAACAAATAGTGCGAAGCGCAGCGGAAATAATATTGTCACTAAGAACTACGAATTATACGTTTGGTATAGTTGTTTGACAGAAGGGGCTCTAGTCAAAGACAAAAAAACCGAAAATGAACTAAAAAAAAGACTCAAAAAACTAAAACAAAAAAAATTTCAGGCTCGATCGAAACTCATGTCCACCTCTCGGCCAAATAAAATAAACTATTTCTTCCATGATAATGGTCGTCTATATGGTTGAAAATGAATGGTAGGGCAAATGAAGTCACACATTTATCGCAACACATTGGCCGTTTCATTAGTGGCTAATAAAATTAACTTCATAACAAAACCTCAAAATTAATAATTTCCAACACTACACCGTTGACTATATTTCCTTTGCATCACGTTCACATCACCGCATCCATGGCGAGTTCGAACGAATGAAAAGTTTATTCAACACATGAACCACACTTTCGTATGATTTCGAAGATCCCTTCCAACGGAAAACATTTTCTGCGAACGAAAGGAACAGAGAAGAGAAGCAGTGTCATCTATCGGCAAGTACATTCGTAATAAAACGAAATGAATGGGAAAACGTTAACATAAAACGAGATTCGAAAAATATTTCTTTTTTGCGAAAATTTTGTAATCTTAATTCATTCTTTATGTCCTTCAATTTGAATCGTATACTGCAACTAATGTAGCTCATTCCACCGTTCTTTCAATACGTCGAATTAATGAAAATGGTTTTTAAATGCTCGGCTCGGCTTTTCTTCTTTTTATTTGTTAGTCAGCATTTATCATTAAGCACTTTATTCATTTCTAATTTTTTTCTTCTCGTTTCCTATTTACTCAAAGCCTTTCCGTTTCATTCAAAATCTTATAATCAAAGCTGAGCAAACCATCTCATCGTCATCATCGTCGGGAAAAATCCTTTTTGGCCATTTGATGTTGTACATGAGTATAATAATACACTTCAGCACCGTGCATTCAACATCTTCAAGGCATGCATGGTATACGTACGGCAGTAAAGAGTTCTATGATGTGCACATGGGGTGGGGAGGTATACACATTCTTCCTCTGCGTTTTTTTTGTGTGTGTGTTGAGGATATTATTTAAGGAGCTTTTTACTTAATCGTTCCATAAAACACATACCTCTCTCCCTTCCTCTATCTATAAGTATGTTCCATTAATTCTGAAGAAATTGTTGGCATGAACAAGAAGAAGAGAAAAAAAAACGAAAAAATATTCTTTTCCTCATGTAGAAATCAAGGAAATATATAAAATTAAAGGATTTTCGTCTACATAACAACACTGTAACACCGAGAGAACATCGAAAGCAGAGGGACTTCTTTGCTGCGAATGGATTATATTTTTTGTTCCGAGTGTTTGATAAAATGTGAATCGACAGTCGGGGAGTTTATGGAAGTGGAATGTGAAAATTATTATTAAGTTGTAAGGACGTTGGGGGTGGTGGGGTAGGAGAGGCACACACAGAGTATAATTTACTCTTACAATTTGCAATTATTCTCATATTCTTTTTCATGTTTTCATCAATTTGAATTTCCTTTTATTATTATGTGGATGATGTTCTTGTTGGCGTACATTTGTTGTACTGTGGAGGGAGAGATAAAAGAAAAATTTATTTTCTCGTCTTCCGATTCCTTTTTTTTCACTTCAATTTCTTTTTCTGTTATTTTCATTTCATATTTTACGATGTGAATGGTTGAATGCATTTTCATAAAGTTATCACATTGAATATTCAATAATCATACATTTCTTGAGGATGCTTTCTGTTACAATAAGTATAAGAAATACGGAAATAATAATTCGTTTCTCGAATTGTCTATTAGTCTGTAGAGTGAGTTTGTGTTTCATCTTGTGTTTGACAGAATCGAAATGTTGTGGGTCAACAGTACTTACCAATGAGACAAATGATGGTAATTCTTAAGCGTGCCTTTCCATCATGCGTCGAGTTAAATGAGGTAGTTTACTCAATAAGCTTGAATTAAACCTCACATTACCTCACGTGTGTCTGTTGAAATTAGGATTGAGGGAATTCCTAGAGAGTTTGTTTCAAAGACCGATGCAGCGAAAAAAGGACAGAGAAATTGGAGTCTTCCAGCTATTAGCAGTAGTTTTTGGTGACATGTTCGATTCAAGTGAATCTGTTGCTCGTGCTAGACTGCTTGCGTCATCTACTAAGGAATCTTCCAAGTTGCCGAATTTTTCGGTACTAGTCGAGGCGGAGCCGAGTGAGACAAACTTACGACGTGTACCGAAAAACTCAGCTTTCATCACGTATTAAGAACGGACTTTTTTGCGCCTGGTATGACTATGATTACGTGAAGCCATCGAAAATCTCTTTTAAGGGATGTGAAAGTACGCGATACTTTGGCCCCTTCAGACATATCAGTGAATCTTCTAAGAAATCCCGATCAATTGCAGATTAATCAGAGAGATTCAAACTCCAAATCATTAGGGATGCCTTGAAGAAAATTATTTGTTCACACCCGTTGCTTTTGAATCTTTAGGTTGATTGAGCCCTGAAACAAAGAAGAGAAAACATATCTCAATGTCTCTATGTTAGGACGAAAAACCTCGCATGTACACATTGAAATCACAGATCCGATCAGAATCAGGAAACTCTGTGTGAACTTTTGTGTTAATTTCAGTTGAAAAATAAAATTTCGAAAAACAAAAATCGCTTCACACTGTCACATCCAACCAACGGTTATTCCAAATCCGTAGGTCCACTCCATTTAAATTCAAGTGGACATCCGCTCATTTATTCCAGTCGGCATTGAAAAACGGAGCCAATCAGAATAACGTGCGGTATTATTATGTTGAGATGTTAAATTCATGTAAAGGATTGGGGGTATGCGAACAAGGTTAAAATGAAAATATTTTCAACGAGAAGAGAAAAAACACAAAGTTCCACTGAAGCTACTGCTGATTGACTCAGTTATTCAATTTCTCAATTTTCTCATAAAACGAATTGTTTTGTCTTGTTTCAACAAATGTGCATTGTATGTAAACCTTAAAATCACTGCATGGCGTCCACTTCGTACAATAGGAGTGGTAACAAAAGCCTGGCAATGCCATCAACTAAGACAAACGAAAAGAAAAAATCACGAAAATGAAAATAGAAAAAATGGAAATAAAACAAATCGCTCGACGAGAACAATTTTAAAAATGAATTCATATCAAATTTCCTTCCAATCTCCATCGTTTAATTTTTAAATTTATTTCATCCTTCGATTCCATTCAGTTCGACAATAAACTTTCAGTAAAGTGCATCATCAGCTCAGTACACACATCGTAGAACAGTTTTGTTGGATAGATTTCGTTTCAGTCTCGTACGTTAGTGTGGGCTATATGTTCGGGATGGCTGTTTGTAACAATGCGTGTCTAGATGTTGTAAAGTTAGTGTACTAGTGGGAAGATTATAGCTCGTGCCGAAGAAAATGGTTACAATTCCCAAGAATAAAACACTTCGAAGCAATTTCTTACCACATTTTACATGCTGCAGCAATTACCTCAATATTATCTTCATCAGTAAGACTACTTTACTGAACACGGTCAAAGCTGAAGCATGTGAAACGTTTGTCAAAGTACTCCTGACGTTGCTAAAAGAGTTCTGAGGCAAATTTTCAATTTTTTTCGTTTAAACGATACAATGAAATCAAAAGTGAAAAGATCGGTTAGCTGTTAGCACTAAGTTCGAACCGTTTGAGTGGTATTTACAGTTGAGTCACTCTATGTTAAAATGATACTCAGCAGCGTGGTCGATTGAATAAAAAGTGTCGTCGTAATATCCAGAACCTAAAGATAGCAGTTGTTGGCTAGTAGAAGCACGAGCAGTAGTGAAAGCAATAGAGGTATGTGGTTTCCTCAAAATTTCGGATACCACCAGGTGGGAGATTTGAATGCAGCTGTACATTTGCATGCAGCAACGAACTATGTAGCCCAACGAACTAGGAAAAAGGATTAGATTGTCGACATGGTGCCCAGCGTCGGGCTGCAGTTTCCTCCTGCAATATTTTCAAGGGTCAGTTGGTAAAGTATGCGACTCCAAACCTTAGGGCCACATTGAGCACCATGTCGAAAATTTTAACTTACCTGGTTGATGCATGCAAATGTACTGCAGGAATACTCTTCACACCACGCAGGTGCCACTACTGTGAGAATGAAAACTCGGTATTTTGCCCGTTGAGTAGTCAAGTTTATTCTGAATATTTTCGACAGGAACAATCTGAAAGAGCGTTAGATTTTCAAACATAAGAGTTGTCTACAAGAACTACAACAGTTTTGAGAGTCTGAAAAAGTCGTTCTGTCGTCGTTGCCATTCGTGTAGTAATATGAGAAGACTAAAAGACAGTGATTGAGAATGAAGCGTGGGAATGCTTAATGAATTTCCAATAACTTTGTGAGCTAGCAAATATTTTTCAAGAGTTTTTTCCTATATTTCGGTCGTACAGCCGCACTACGTATCAATATTTCTTCCGGTCGTTCGGGTCTCCAAAGCGTCTGCCACGCTCTAACCGACTTCCTCCTAAATGAGTATATTATGTGCTTATACACCGCATTTATTCACTAAAATGCAACCGACCGACCGGTTCAATATCAATTTCTTATTTTATTTTACGTTCGGTTGGCACATTTATTATGCATAACATTTCCTTTTTATTGCGGAAGTTGAATGTCGATTTTGTCGACAAAATGAAAAATTCAATTCAGAAGGACTGTGGTGTGTTATGTACACCGGTTGATTTACTGATTTCAAAATCAATTTTTTTGCTTCTATTTTCCGAAAGATTTATTTTCTGGTGCAGCGTTTCTGGACAATTTTTTTTTTCGTTGGCAACGGTAACGCATTTCTATTTTCGTAAATCTAACCAATTTAATAAACCCATTGGCAATTGGGTCCCTCCCTATTTTGAAACACTTTTCTCATTTGCGGCAAAACAAAGAACATTATATCAACGCCCAAAACAAACAGTAACCATGTTATTATCACCAGGTCGTCGTGTGTACATATTTTTCAGATATCGACAGGTGTTTTTCGAATAAAATATTTCAGTTTACTTTATTGATAAAAGTGCAAGTGTTATATCGACGCATCTCCAAACACCACACAAAAAACAATAACAAAAACGAAAATAATATTTGAATTGGCGGTGAAGATCTTAAGAACGATCATCCATCTTCTGTGCATTGTTGGAACCGGTTCATGTGCTAAGTTAGCGTACATTTAGTCATAGCCATTGCAGCAAAATGGCTTTTATATTCACCGCACTAGGTAAACAGATCCACTACGACTATGATAAACGGACCGTTCGCTGATCGTTTTGTTCAAATGATGTTTTTCAGAAAATTAATTTCTGAATTAGACGATGCGGCTTTGTTTAGTTCATCACACAGGGAAGTACATGCTTCGAGAGTTACGACTCCTCAAGTTTCTTGATTCGTCAACAGTGGATGAGACTTGTAAAGAGTTACACATCTTCGAAAAGGCTCCGACGAGTTTTCAACCATCGAGAGACACAAGTTTTTCAATGCTTTAGGGCTGTTTCATCGTACGGTGAAAACGATTGTTTGACAAGCCGAAAACAACCGACCGTCATCCATAGGGGCAAACATAACCGCAACTGAAACAAATTCACTTGGTCAAAACTTCAAATTGAGGTTGTGTTGGCTTTTCTGGTGGATGACGATAAAAATTTTCAACGACCTTGGAACAACCCTACGAAAAGTACGACCAACAACTAGCCTCGATAGGAATCGAAATTTGAAGTAAGATTCGTTACGACTTCGAAATGTTTGAAAGTCCGCTAATCATCACTCGTTACGGCTTCTCGTCAGGGTATGAATCTTGTAGCCGTTTTTCATTTTGTAAAATTCATTTTAATTCGACACTCAAATTACGTTGCCGCTTGTGAAGTGGTTTACTTTATTTGCACTCTTCCTTTCTATCAGCAGTTGCTAATTAAATCGTCTGCACTTTCCTGTACGGTATAGCAGTAAACTCGCAATGATTATTGTCACTGATCATGCTGCGTGTTAAGCTAAATGCAAATAGAGGACGCCCTACTACAATCTCTGGCAAATTTAACTTTTCTTTATTGAATATTATGGTGCTTGGTACACTGAGTGCTATGACCGCTATGACAGAACAGAACGATGCTGTTGGGAAACATGAACCTGGAATAAAGCAATGTTACAGCTCAAAACTCACCCTGTTTCTAGCCACCTTTATTAGCAAGGTCGGTGATAATATAGCTTGAGCATAGAGAGGAATCATTTCGATGAATAAAACATTTTTCAGAATAACATTTTCGAAAACAAAAACAGAGCTTCAACAGATTCCTAACTTTGTGCAAATTAAATTTATTTAGCTGAACATTGACTGTAATTGCTAACAGTTTGCTGCTATCAAAAGCAAATTATATGAAACTTTAAGAGTTGATTGTCGCTGTCAGATATCCAGCGATTCCGTTTATAAAAAAAACTCAAACAAATCATTACATTTCACTTGTTCCACACTTGAGAATTGGGTAGAAGAATGAAGTCCCCAGTTGCATCACGCCATTTTAAGTTCTGGCTTTTCATTGCGTTTTGTGTATCGCATGAAATTTTTTTTTTTGCGAATGCAATTCCTTCAATTACTCCTGTTCAGATTTTCATTTATTTCGCGGATGAAAAATTCCGAAAAGCATAAAATTTACTGTGTTCGTGCATTATGAACGCGATTTTTTTTGATTCGATTTCATTATTTCTTGGTCGTATTATTGAAGTAATGAAGCATATCAGTTTCCCAAGATACATTTCAACTTGAGATCGAGTCTTCACATACACAAAAATGTTTGGCGCTCTAACTATATCATTTGTTATCGACGACAACGAACTAAATAAACCCCGAGCGCTGAGTAACAACGGCTTATAAAACAAAATTTCTTTTGAACAAATGAAGTAAAAGATGTCGTTGAAAGTAATCTAGAACAAACGAAGTAACGTTTGCATTTTTACTGTTTACAATCACAGACAGGAGAAAAGTTTATTTCTTTCGAGTTTAGAGATGTGAACTAAAAAAAATGGAGTGTAATCAAAAGATGACTGTTACCACTGCCCTAGCTAACATATTATTCCTCAGAAAATGATGACGAAGTCAACAAATTTTATTTGATAGATGTAAATGTAGTAATTCATGACCTTGTCCTGGGGCTAACAAACTTTAAACCAAAACATCCCGTCCAAAATAGCCCTAAGAAAAGTCTCACCGCTTCCGAGCTATTTCAAGACCCGATTTCGCTTTTCATGGGGCAGTTCAGGGAATCAGCCAAATATATTTTGCAAAAACCTCTGCTAATCCTCTACTTCGATCCGAATATTCTAAAACCGAATAAATAAATCTAAAGTGGGTCCAAACGGGCTTCCAGTCAACCAAATGAAGAAAATTTCGGCTGGGAATCCCAGAGAGCATCAAATGCCATTTTGTCCCATGCGATCTAGTCCATCTATTCCGAAGACGTGCGTCACCCCTCGTTTGAATCTAAAAGCTTTCTTTCTTTCGGGTATAAATTAGTTAATCGCTGGGCGGTATAGGTGTATTCCTAGTGTACTGAATCCATTCCAAAACCAGTCTATAATGCATACCATTCCTTATTCCATACGTTACGTATAACGAAAAATCAAATGAAAGAACATAATGTACCGCATTGCATACTGGTTATACAAAATCTCTATTGAATGTGATGCACTCTGCCGCGTATGTGTATATGCATGTGTGTTGTGTGCTTTTGCACGAGGAAAAAAGTGTACAGAAAAGGGCTGGTTTGAAATGTGGTGAATATTATTTGAATGAAGTGAAAGGATATATAATAAAAGGTCGAATATGAAAAAGACTGATTATGTGCTAGCGCCTTTTTAAAAAATGTAAAAAAAATACAAGATGGCGGCGTCTAGCTACTAATTAGTAGATGTGTAGGGTAAGCGTACCAGCTTTCGATCGATTTTTTTTATTAATGTTGAAGTTCCACCAACATTCGAAGTGGAATGTTTCTAGAGTGGGAAAATGTTGACTTTAACAGCCTTTACCATACCGGTATTTAGCTCTAGCACTTATTGAGTTTGAAGCACCAGACTCTTCACAAAACTTAGGACTAGTTTTCGTTGCTACAATATTGGTTAACAACTCTGCGTTATCTGATCAATGTTGACAAACAGGGGCGAATGACGGTCACAGCGCCAATAGCAGACGTGAATTCAGCGCTAATTTCACAACTTTCAGTAAGGCTTTGATTCCTTAATGTTTCTTTCTCCGCCAACAATTTTATTGCATTCGCGCTATGATTTCCCCTCATTATTACTATCCTAGGAATATAAGCTGACATTATTAACTTCTGACAGGTCCCCTTGCCATTCAGCTAAATCGGTTTTCTCTTTTTCGCTCATGCAATAAAGCATTGTATTCTCATATGAGGGGAAATCTCGGCAAGCCTCGATTGTTCCCCTCATATGAGAATAAAGTACTATTACTGTCTTGAGAAGTATTCCCATGGATTAATCCGCCAGTGTTGATACGTTGTAATGTCGAAAGTAGAAATGTATACAGTCCAGCCATTCTTTAAGTGTGCAAGAATTGGTGGTTGCACGATGACTGATAATTCTACCCTATATGGTTAAAAGAAGTTTCGTATGGCATCGCAGTTTTTTGTTTGTTGTGTATGTGGAAATTTTCTATTTTGCACATTCATATAATGTTCACTCGTTATGGAGAGAGAGTATAAAGCTTAAAACCATTTCTTTTGAAATGATAGAATCTCGTTGATCTTCGTGTCTGATAATTAATTATTTCCATTAAAAATTTTCAAAGATGCGGTGATGTTGATTAGTGCAAATGTGCAAATGGGTCTGCGTGTAGATTTGAATATTTCCTTTTCTTCGCCGGAGGATATAATGCGAAGCCATTTTTATAATAAAAAAAATCTCGAGTTGTTGAGTGCTATCTCATCGTAGTTTTTAGGAAAGTTACTTTACAAAGTAAGTGAAGTCTGTCTGTATTTCACGGCTAATTAGAGATAGAGTGAGCCTCTGATGATATGTAAAGTAATTAACATTGTTAACATTGTGATGTTTATCTTCTTCCTCGCTTTATTTTTGCCTACGACTAGTGTTTGCAAAAATTTTCCTCATTTTCTAGTCATTTAGACACATTTGACCGGCCCAACTGTGCTTTGGTCTTCTCCTTTTACTCACTTTAGGGATGTCTATCGAAAGAACTTTTCTCGCCACATTGATTTCATCGTGGGAGTGGACTTTAGCAAACCATTCGTTTTTGACTTTGTCGATGATGGCTATGGCTACTTTTATGCTCAGCGTGCCTCGTATATGTTCGCTCTTGATGTGATCCAATTTTGTGATGCAGAAGAACATGCGGCACATTTTTATCTCCGCTGTTGTTCGATCTCTGCCAAACTTTTCATTCGTAGTCCAGAAATTTGAGCCATATGTGAGCGCACGTCGTATAGTACCGATGTGTAGATTTGGCCCTTGAGTTTTGCTGGCATACGCTTGTCGCATAATACTCCTGAATTTTGTTGCCATTTCAGCCAGCCCTCACTGATCCTGTGATTTACGTCTTCGTCGCAATTTCTATTCTTGTTGAATACCGGGCCAAGATACTTGAAGCTGTGCATTTCGGCATGACTTTTTCGTTAATCATTATGTCAGGCGATGGGGCTTGTGGATCACTAAATGGCATCAGTATATTTCGTTAATTAATCGGAGTCTGTCATTTCCTCTGATCGAAGTATTGTTAACAGATCGACACAAAATCTTTTACTTCATTGGTTTTAACATAAAAATTTTGCTATGTAAGACCACACTAGCTAGGGTGCATTGTCTTTTTCTATCAACGCTGCCGATAACAGATGACAAGCCGTTTCTAATGCCGTAAACAACAGCAACTGCCGCTACACAGGTGACGAACGGCGGAAAAGAAAACGAATTCCTGGATCCCAGCCAAGTCTGATTGGAATACAAAAATAAAATCTAAATTATTCTTTGTAAACGCACAGTTAGACTTGCGATGAAGTTTCAATCATCGTGTATCGTAAATCATCGTCAATTACCTCACCCAGGCGTACTGTTCTAAGAAGCTCTGCCTTAGTCATCGTTTTTGTTTTTGTAAAACCGAACTGAGTTCTCTTAACTAGCTATACTTACACAAACTAAAGAGCTTTTCCCAACACGCCACATATACATGTATGTACACACACATCCCATTTATATAACGTATACGTTGAGCCGACACAACAACAACACGTTTACATAAATACACTACAAGATTATCTCCGTTCAGGGCACCACAAAAACAGAATAACAAGTTGATACAATTTACCGAATGGGGTGAATTTAATTCGATAAACGGAATATAAACGGAATGGATAGATAGATAGATAGGATAGGAAAATATGCATTGCGCACACAGAATTATAAATTATTTTTATATCGAATTAGACTTAGAGAAAAGGTTCTAAATCAAAATTTCGGCTCCTCTTCCAACCAATTAAACATTTCGTTCTGAATTTTATTCAATTTTGTGTATGGGAAACTTTTTCGTTGTTTTTTTGAATTCAATTATTTTTTTCTGGAAGAGTACAATCGTACTGTATGATGACCTCATCGATGACCTGTACAAACATGATTATTAGCATATTGGATGATTCGGCTCATTAGCCTTTCTATTCATCACATTCAGAAATGTATCTGTGCATTATCAAATCAAGTACTTCCTTCGTTTAACTATTTATTTTGCTGTAACACAATCGTTTCCGAAATATCTACGCCATTCTCCCGAAATTTTTAGATTTCAGTCGTGATCTTCGTTATTATATTCGACTCTGGGGTAATTTTCTTGTAGACATGGCATGATAAGTTTATGAACTTCAGATTTTAAAGCATTCATTTGATTCGATTGATAGATCAGACTCGATTCATCCGCTGTTGTCGCTCCTGATGCCATCTTCTTAAAACTCTGCTAATATTAGCAAACTGCGCAGTATCTTTTTTGAGCAACAGCTTCATTTTTGTCGACATAGAGCCAAATGCATGGACAATTTGAAAAATTCAATTTGTCAAATGTGTTACGTAGAAGACTTATTTTCTCAACTCAGTGACGAAAAGTAAAACGTTCATCACCTTTTTAGAAAAAGTCTCCCGATAACAATCTAACCAAGTTGAGGAATGGGGTGGTTTTTGTCACTAGAGGTGCTGTCGTTTGACAAAAACATCCAATTTGCATATAACATTTTGTGCAACCAGCTGCGAAAAAATGACTTTTGAAATGCAAAACTTAAAGTAAATTAGTAAAGTGGATTCATGTACGCCTCCAAAATTGTTTCACTGTGGCTTACTTTCGGTAATATCCAAGTGGTATAGAACGTACCTTTCGATAAATCTTTGGCCTTGGTGTTGGGGGTTCGAGGTTTGTTTCAGGGCAGAATTTTTATTTAATTTTAATGGTTCAAAAGGCGTGACAAAAAGTATGAATAAAAATCAGCTTCAATGAAAATCAACTCAGTGACCGAAATTTTGTATGAAAATCCATTTCGTCATTAGTGGCAAAAAGGAAAACATTGAAAAACATAGCACAAAAACGACCCATCGATTGTGACCCACATGACACATGATAAAAGTGCACTTCCCGTAGTGCTTTTGCAGAAAAATTATTTATCACTCGGTGGCGTAGTAGTTATTCATGCAATAAAATTAGCAAAATCTACTAAAAAAAGTTATGTTTTGTCTGCGGCCTACGAAAAGGCCATAAACAGAAACAATTTATCGTTTTTTTCTGAGGTATACGCCGTTTGTTGAACTCACTCATTAGGTGAAATAATTTAGATAACTCAGATGTCTCTAGCTTTCTATGAATACTGTCTCTAGCAACCTAACTGACTAGGCCCTAATAATTAGGGTGGTGAAAATGCAACGTAGCCCTTGCATCTTACACGTAAAATTTGAAGTTAGTCAACATTGAATGATTTTACAGACAAAGAAATAAGGTGGTACTTTCACAGCGTCAAAATAAAGTTGCTTTGCTAGAGAGAGTATTGGATTTCATCTTCTTACCGACACCGACGATAAAAATAAACGATTTTTCATGAGTGGATGTCGTGGAATAAACTGATAAACGTACAAGAACTTAAAATGAGTACCTAACACTGGTCGATATTTCAGCAAACCTTCTAATAATTCTGAATTTGTTGCATTTGTATGCGGTAATTTAGAATCAAAAGTTTTATTTCTAATTGATGGCTATTTTCAATGCTGTAGAGACTCTCTATTAGAGAACCAAAGAAGAGGTTAGAAAACATTCCATTAATTTATTTGTCTTCTTTCGTCTATTCACGTCCATCCAGAACATATCGAATTACACGTTCTGAGTTTGAATTTTTTTTTGCTTTTTATCTCCATCACATCAACATTTTTCATACGAATTGCAATCATTTTCATTTATCTTCAAATATTTATACAAAATATGTTCACGGGTCATTCAATGTGCGTCAAAATATTTTTGGATGTTTTCCTTTCTTCGCTTCACACCTCTATTTGAATCACCTCCATACACACTCAATCTAAACCATACTCAAAATTTATACGCAGCGCATTGTTGAACATCAAAACAACTTTAATATAAAATTATAACAACAAAGTTGACATCAAAAGACCTTTTTTTTGCATATACGGCCCAACGGCCCATCTTCAATGCAAACTGAAGTTTATTACCTGAGAAGTGGAATTCTGATTTGATATGTGCTGAAGTTTTAATGAAAATGATCCGTAAGTGAAGGCTTAGAATAGTTCAATCAATTCCTGCATTTATATTTTCATTTTGTTGGACTTGCCCGTTAGGTTGAAGACACACGAGCAAATTTCCGTTGCTGAGATCGACAATTATGCCGCGATTTATATTGTAATCGTATGTTCACCACAGACTAAACAATTTAAAACGTAGCACTGTCTTCGATCTTGGCAACGGAAAATTGCTCGTGTGTCTTCAGCTTTAAATTACTAGGAGTATAGATGGAAGAGTAAAGGGGGAAGACGAAAGCACAGTTGGGCTGGCCAAATTCGACAGCGATAAAAGCGATTCGGGCTAACACAAGAAGAGAAGGAGGAAATTGTGAATGCGAGACTCGTAACATGATCCATGAATTCAATTAATAGTTAGTCTATAGAACTGCTCTGATCTTTAAATCATTATATTTAAATTAATCCTTTGTTAAAATTGCTCACAGCAATTTCGAAAGCCCCGCCCGAAGTCTCATTTATAAACTGAACTTTATAGAAAATTCATCAAAGTTAGGTGACATTTACTTGAAATATAAACAAAAAACACTAAAATCCAAAATGGCGGCTGGCAGCCACTTTCTTAGGTTACTGAAAACAGTATTTCCACTCTACGGTTGCAATTAATTTTCGAACAGAGAAAAGATCATAAAAATCGGTTGAAATTTACTCGAGATATCGACAGAAAACTTCACCTTCGCTGTACGGCCGAGTAGCTCATATTAGGCCCACTCTATGGGCTCTAACTTCCGAGCCCAAGATCCGATTTTAACAAACTTTTTTCACTGGATTGATGTAATCAATGCCTTTCATTCCACACCTCGAAAATAGCACTATTTCGACCATAACTTTGGATCGGCTCGACCGATTTTGCTCATATTCGAACTTAGCCTGGCTTCAAATTCTCATCAAGATTGGTTCCGTTTTACTCAAGTTATCGTGATGGCGGCCAGACAGACTGCCATTTTTTTAAATGCTGATTCGGCATCTAGCGGTGACCCTTACTCCGGGGTTCGAAATCGACGTGTTACAAACGTAAGAGTGAAGGCACGATACCCTCGTTCGGAAATTTTTGTAAACACTAGTCGTAGGCAAAAATAAAGCGAGCAAGAAGAAGAGTATGTATTGAATGATACGTGAGATTGTATCAAAAGTAAGTGCCGATCCGACAATCTACACTTTGCCAGTATGATGTTCTAACCAAATGAGCTACTGCGCATACTTCTCATTTCGACCACCTGTACGCTGATTTTCCATTTCAAATTATCTGTTCACAATCACACTACGTATAATAAAATGCAGAGCATGGCGACATGTAACATCACTTTTCTTAAAATTCGCTAAATTTTATCATTGTACCGAATGATATATTTGGTATCATAAATAATTTACTGTGCAAAACATCAAATCTCCATCCATTGCTCATAATGTCCTGCTTCGCTCTCAGCATACTGATATTCAATGCTAACTGAAAACTTTGCAGGATCAATAAGATCGAATAACGTTCATCGTGGTTCGTGTTTTTTGGTATTAAATGTGACTTTGACACCATGTTTGAATCGTAGAACGTAGCTGTTGAATAGATTGAATTGGAAAAGGGAAAAGCGAGTGCTCTATCTGCTAATTTGATTTTTTG
>JANTFA010051895.1:0-15112 GCA_026413405.1 Phytosciara flavipes | reverse complement strand
AAGATTCGCCTCACTATATTTTGCGATTCTCTTAATTCATAATAAAATTCTTCATATTTACGTCACGTATCAAAACCAATGCTGGCAAAGAGAAGCCGAAAACCTTCAAAAAACCAAAATGATCCGCTTGATATCCGTTCGACTGTCGATTTTCCATTAAATATTCCCTGCATCCGATAAAATAATGTTCAATCATCTGTAGTTCACACTTCTGGTATGCCTTGCATATATACACACAACATAATAATGATGTTTCGCATTTCAAAAGATGAATGAGAAAATGTATTTTTCTCAATTTTGGCAGATGCGCATTGTTGCCGGTAGGGAAGGTTTAGTTGTACATTGATTGTGAAAATTTTGCTTGTTTTCTTCGGATCTCCGGAACGGAAAACTACTATCCGAGTTGACACAATTGTTGTAATTGGAATGGTTGACTGTAAAAATTGAAATTAAATTCCGTTGCTAAAGGGAAGTCTGTCATTAACACGAAAGTGGAAGTGTTCACTCGATAAGTTTACAATTGAGAGAGGTTTACTCAGTTTATGAGAGTGTGTGTGCTTGTTGGCAATATTATTATTGGCTCGCCGTTTTATCCTGAATTCCAGGTTCATTTACCAACTCGAATTTGCCAAGGAACTCAGTTTTCTTTTCCACTTGCACTGAACGACAACAGAAGTAATGTTTAAGCGTACGGAATACCTAGAGTGAATTTATAAACAAAAATTTAAATGTTGAAATTGAGAATTGTGAAAATGTTGGACTGAACTTTGAATTGTCGAGTTCGTTGTGTGTTAGGATAAAATTTGGCCAACGACAGTACTGAACTTTTGACTAGATTATGTAAATCAATAGAAATGCAACAGTGAATCTGTACGGTGTGCATGCCATTCAGGATTACCTAACAATTTCGTTCTATATTCCAATCTGTTTACATTGAAATTGTTCGCAAAGGAAAATACTTCAAGGGGCTTACCACTAAGTCATCTTGAATTCGTGTGATATCACTTTACTCTCGAGAACTTTTTATTTTATCGATTTGCTTTTTTCGTCATACATTACAATCCTTCCCGTTGCTTTACCACTTTCTTCTACTCTTCATCGTCGTGATGAAAACCAGATAGAATCGAGAACAATTTTTTCTTTCCATTTCTTATAAATCTCTCCTGTTCTCGCTGTTTACTCGGGCATATCAATGTCTCTAATAATAAACTCGGCGAATTTTCTTTTTCACATTTCACAATCTTAAATCCAATTTTTTTCTGAGCAGAGATCTAATTAATTGATTCGAAGCATGTGTTTTTACACATCAAACATTCAATCAACACTCGAACCCGTACGAGTTTAAACCAACAATAAATTCATAAAGAAAACAATCAAAATAATAAAAGAAAATAGACGAAAACAGCAAAGCAGCAGCAGCAAAGCAAAAAAATTGGATCGCAAAACGACGAAGAAGAATAAAAAATGTTTTCAAGCTGTTGCGGTTGTACGAATAAAAAATCGAATAAAAAACCACTCAATGATGAACATAACGAATCGAACGATGAGAACCCGGCTGATATTGATAAGGATAATGTGGAAAAACGAACAGATGATTGCGTTGAAATATTGCTGAAAGATAGAGAAGTTGAAACGACAGCGAAGGAGGTAGTAATCAGTCAGGAGCCGACTAACGAACGGGAGTCTTTACCGGTGGAAGTGGAAACAGAAATTGGTATGAGTCTTGAGTGTCTATGTGAAAGTGTGGAGTTGTTATAGCTGATTTAACTGAATGGAAGTTACAAGTTGATTGTATATGTTTTCAATTCTACTTCCAACGAAAATGCCTTTTAACACACTGCTTTTGATGATTTAACAAGCTGGGAATATCATATCACCATGACAATGGTAAAACAGAATGACTTTCCAAAAATACTAACCCTGAAATAAGCAAGGTCATGGAGATAGTTGCACTGTACTTCAAGCAAACTTCTAAAGTACCGTCTGCGACACGAAGAGAACATGCGAAAGCCATGCGAGCAGCAACAAATTTACAATTTTCTTAACAAATACCAAGCTTCTGTTGATTGAAAACACAGTACAGGCTTTAGAACATCTAGTGCTAGAAAATGATTCATATTTCGGTATAACCCTAAAAAATTTACTCAAACAAGTCTCAACATTTAATACTCCGCCGTAACAACTCTTGATGAGTCAGAGGCTAGATCATTATTTACTAGTTTCACTGATTGTGGTTTTCTGAGATCTATCCATTACCGAAAGTTTTTAATGTGTCAGTGGTAAGCTGTTCGGCAAGCCTATTGAGTGCCATCTATGTACTAAAGGGCGAAAGTAGTAGAAGTAGAATGTCAGCGTCTTCCAACAATATCTCTGTCAGCAAGCCTTCGCCGTGTGAACAGCTTTTTCCACCAACTACCACAGACTCAAGCCCATTAAATCAGCTGTGTTTTGTATACACGACTGACACTTTGACAGTCGGCTTTTTCTTTGTGCCACAGTTAGGAATCGAACTCCCGCACTAGCAACTTCAATCGTTTGGTGGAAATCAGACGAGTTAACCACTACGCTATTGACTTGCTTCTCAGTATGATCTATGACATTCATTTAATCTATTACTTCGATTGTTGAAAATATTGTTTTATGTCTTTCTCTACTTCGTTTGTTTTTAGCTCATACAAAAGAACAGCAGCCAGAAATGTTCGCTTATATTCAACGTCTTTCCTAAGACTGGTGTACGAAGTAACTATTTCCTGCAACACTGCAACAGCAGAAAATTCTAAATCCAACATAGTCTTTCAACCGAATTTGAAAATTGTTGCTAAGAGATCTTGTATTTCAATAGCATAATGACCGGCTTCCTAACAACGTCTCATTATTCCATCGATATAATTCGAACGCACAATTGTGCTTTTGTAACAACACAAATGAGTCGTAAATACATGTACGAAAATAACTTAATTGTTCAATTTTCGCGTGAAATTCGCTGTATGGCTCAAAAGACTAACATAAATTCTGGTGTAGCTTGTTTATAACAACCATACAAACTTTCCGTAATTTATTGAATTTGTTTGTGTTCGGTTGAATTTTAAAGAGATTACCACACCAAGTCCATTATCAACTTTAATTTTAACGGCTCAACGGCTTTGTCGCTGAAACATATAATCGATATGAACAGCCGTCGAACAGCCATTGAATATTTTGAAAGTGCCATTAGAAAGAATGTGACGCAGAAGTTTTGTTTGGTTTAGCCTAAAAGCAAAACAAACATCCTCCGATTTTCGCTTCCTACTTCCTTTCTGAATAAATGAATGCTTCCAGAGCAAACAAGGAAAATTTAATTTTCTTGTACTCTGCCTAACCGTATACAACATAAGTTCGTGCGTCTCGCACAAAGGCAAACTCCTCAGATCGTAGCAGTGAAACGGCTGTAATAATACTGAAACGATACCGGTCAGGAGGTAATACTCCATCGTTTCATGTTTTATTCAAAAAGTGAAGTTTACGTTGAGCTTCCATACAACACTCATTCAGTTCACGTTTATATGTGTTGTATGTAGCACCGAAGCTGGTCAACTGAAGAAAATAATTGAGTGGAAATAATGTTTCTTCAATATTAATGCATGCATAGACACGTGCTGCCCGGTATCCACAAAAACATTATTTTATTCAAAGGCATATGAACATTATCATTTCAAAGGTAGTCGGGGGAAAGTATTGATTTGAAAATAGATTGAATTACGACCCATATTAATTCGAAAATGGATTTTCTTTCGATTTTGAATTCTACTTAAAGCTTCCATTCAACGTTAATCACTAAACAATTAGAGCATCCGGTATGGATGGTTTCGACACTGATAAAATGTGGAAACTTTTCTTTTTCTTCTTTACTCAAAAGCTGTACAGAGTTTAAATGAGAAAACGGAAACAAAATGTGGTATCAATGACGTTCCGCCAATCATTGTTTACGATGAAGAATCTGTCGACGTATCTGAATCGAAACAACACATCGATTCCGATCACTCGGAACACTCTGAACATGAGGAATCCAAACGATCAAACTCTGAGGCAGCGAATGCAAATAACGCGGATAGAGAACAACAGTCAAAGTCACCGGACAGCAGATGTTCGGATCAAAGCCAATCGATAATACAACCACCGGCATTGTATCAAACGTTAGAACAATCATCTGACAACAGTGATAACAGCAGCAATAATCGGACCATTGAATCTAGCCAAAATAATAGCTTTAGTGATAACTCTCAAATAGTGCCTAACACTGTCGATGAGCAGCCAACAATAATCAAATGTGACCAACCGGACGATCAACTGAGTGACCATCATCATCCGGACGACCAATTGAATGACGAAATTAACGACCACATTAATCACCCACCAGACGAAAGAGACCAAAATGACAATTTACCATCGCCGCCGTCGACTCCATCATCGGACGACACAGCATCGATTGAACCGCCGAAAAGTTGTTTGTCCTCACGTCGTTGTTCGTCTAAGTCATCCATTAAGAAGAAAGTGAATTACAGCGACAGTAAGGAGTATATGCCGATGGCGACGGATGATGACGAGGTGTTTTCGGATTCCATATCACCGCAATTGCCGCGAGGCGATATGTGCACACCATATCCGAAAAAGAAGGGATCGCTTCCTGGGATGTCCTTTCCGTCTGATTGGTTTCCCGATGACAGGTGAAACTTTCTGTTTTCTCCTCAAATTTTAATTCGAGAAAAATTAGCTGTCGTTTCGCGATATTTTTAAATTTCAATTGGTCGTAAAACTACAAATGGATTAACGTGAGCGTGATGAATAACACAACAATTGTTGTTTTTGTGTGTGTCTCTCTGAGTGTTATTGAAAATAGTCCAACAAACAGGTCATTGCCTTGACTGTGTAGTAGTAATGGTGGTACATTTTAAAGTGTCGTCTACTCCCAAAGACATTTCAAATTCGTTTGAAGACACACTCGTGCCCGATTAACTTTTCTCTCTCACTCGATAGAAACACCTTAACTAAATTGAAAATATTTGTGTTCTCGTTCGCTGATAGCGTAACGAAAAAATAGGAAAAAACGACACACAAAATTTCGATAGCTTTAAGCTGTCCAACGGTAAAACTTACCGATGCGATTAATTTTCTCGAATTAATTTAATGTCCCTAAAAGACACCCGATGAATTAATTTATCTTGACGAAGAAGAAAGAAAAATTTTCTAATCTCGTTGGATATTGATGCTATCCGTACATATATAAACGTATTGCTTCTCTGATGGGTATAAATATAGTGAAGCGGACGGTGTTCATCGTGAACCACCTGTGACACCGATTGGACGTGACGAATTGGCATTGAAAAGGCATCGGTTCTTTGCCGAATTGTTGTCTGCAGCACAAGCAGCCGCAGACCATAGAGTTCGGTTTAATCCTTTGGGACCGGATGTCGCCATAACTGACAACTTTGGTAATTCTATTTGATGTTTCTAACTTTTATTGTGCGTTGTATTGATACATTTTAGCATTTTGTGTTGGAATCTAAAATTTATTATTTCAACATCGAATGTTGGTTTGACTATTTTATGCAAAGACGATATGAAACTCGCATTATATATCTAACGTTGCGTCGGCACTTTTGACTTGGGTAAAACATTTATTGTCGTGTTTCTTTCCGAACCAATAATTTATTCTTTCGATGGAATATCGATACACTGAACACATAATGACCGGATCCAAATATAGAGCAATTCTTTTCATCCAAATAATTTTCGAACAATTGGTTGTGTGATTCTGATTGCAAAAGATAAGACACCTACAAAAGATCTAAGCTTTTCAAAAACGACAGACGTATAAACTACTTCTTTTAAAGCTGTAAAGAGATCAGGTCTTCTGAAGCCTGAATCTGAAAAGCCTGACCTGGAAAGTTTCGGTCAGAGTTTCATTTTGGAATGATCTGGAATTGGCCTTACCCGATCTGACCTGAAGTAGCCTGATGATCCGAATCAACTTGAACAATCAACAAGCTTTTGAAACTGTTATCTTGTCTCGTGCAGTTGCATACCTCTAGCCTAGCTCATTTCAATTGTTGTCCCATGCTGAAAGTTGTTATTACATGTATACATGCAATGACCACTTTCCACGGGGGTAGCAATTAAAATTAATTTTTCGAAGATTCAGGTTTTCTCAAGTCATGTAGAAAATAGTTTTTGGTCATGTCGGTTGTAGTTGTTCTAGATTTTGCTTCAAGTCAAATCAGGTTGATAGTTTTTCAGTATGGCTTGAAGCTTATGTAAGTTAGCACAAGACTATATACATAGGAGGTCTTGCCAAACAGGCAATCGGCTGCCTCGTTAGTGCTCATTTTTGTCGTTCAGCAATCGAGACAATCACGAAATAATAATTCTTTACAGATGTCGCCATTCCCTTCTGCATGCGTTCTAGATGTTTTCATTATGTTTTGCAATTTCACTTTATCAAATAAGTTTGCTGAAAATAAACAAAAGTCAGACTCTCAGACTTGGACACAAGTAAAATCGGAATCGTTCGCCAAAGTTTTTACATAAAGAAAATTTTCTAAGTTTCTTATCAATGTGGATTGCAGTGGGTAAATGAACAGACAAATGGCAGTCATATATTGCGATATACAAACTATTAAATCTGCTGCTTCGTTTGTTTGAAGTGTTGCCCAGAGTCCATGACCCATCAAACAATAAGTTGTCGACAAGTGACCAGCAGTTAAATGTTCTACTGCATAAAGTAAGCTGAACACTGTTTGTTATCTCTGATAAAACCACATTTGTTGCCTGAATTTATGAATGAATTTATGAATCAAAGGTATGCGAAGGTGTGCATCGAAAGACGCACTTGATTTTCAAGTTTATTGTCGCTACTTCAAAACCTAAGTATCGAACGATAACCTACAATCATCATGTTGGGTTGTCGATTTAATAATTACAAAATCTAAACTCCCTGGTGTCTGAATTCCATATACTGGGAGAGTTCTTACCAACTCAACTGTTATCTAAAAGCTTTGCAAGATTAGCTTATCTGCAAATGTGAAGATAATATCGCGATAAAGAAATGCCTTCTTCATTCATTTCATATCGTTATTCAATGTGAAACGCACCGTATTTAGCCGAATGGACGAAAACTCATTATTTTCTTGTTCGTTCACTTCATTCATTTGGCATCGAAAGGCACCGTTCGCAATCTTTTCTATTTTTGCGAAAAATTTTGTACACCGAAACCGAACCGTCTTTTTGCCGAGTCCAGTTTTATTTCAGTTTTCAGATTTATTTTGGTGTTAAATGGTGTGTAATCTCTGTGTGCTCGACAAAATATAATTTTTGAGAAGAAAAATTTTCTACTTTTTCTTGTTTTGATTCTTTTTGCGATTGAAAAAGCCTGTACTCGCAATCTTTACTCGAATATTTATCTGTTGCTGCATTGATAGGAGTGAATAGAATTCAATTATATACCGAAAAGGAAATTATTAAAATCAAAGTTTACCCCGTAAAGTAACAAATAACAAAAGAAATCGTAGGTATTCTAATCTGTGATAATTTTGTTGTTTTGCTTTCATTTTGTAAAAAAGTGCTTTATGGGTGGAACGCTCAAATTTGAATAAAATTAATTTTCCTCTTTAGAATTTATCGAAATAAACATTTTGAGTGGGTGTATAAGTTTGCTATTTTCTTGTTGTGCAGTAACTGATTATTATTATTAGGGAACGTCAGAAAATTTGTCGTTCAGCAAATATGCGGTAACGCTAAATCCGGATACCATTAACTCAAATGTGTGTAGGAAGTAGGAAGATTTTAGGTAATTGTTTGTCGTTAGATTTGATTGTGTTGGCTCTGGTGGATTTTTCGAGCCAAAAAGACGATTTCTTAAGACGTTTCAAATCTTCATTGAGGCATCTTCAGTCTATCAAAGCAAGGCCTAGAATCGTCATGATTCCGAATCTACTTCGTTACTTGTCTAGGCAATGTCACGTCACGAGTTGAGGCCCAAACAAAGTAAGGGTGACAAGCGAAAGTGCGTAAAATCTAGATCAATTCAATTTTTCATTTTTGGGACTATCCATAAACGACGTTCACTTTTTCCAGTGCTGTCAGCATATTCATATCATCAATACCTCGATAAAAGTGCATTTTATGACGTTGACTATGTGTTCTACCCCCATTTATGTGGTCTATTTCGATGTAGAACACACAGTTGACTTCATAGAATGCACATTTATCGAGGTATTGATGATTTGAGTATGCTGACAGCATTGGGAAAAGTGGACGTCGTTTATGGATAGGAGAAAAATTCGAGAATTTTTCGAAAGACATGAAAACAATTAAGTTAATTGAATTAACCACTCAACGAATTTTTACCAAACATAATACCAGTGTGTAGCGCATGATCGCAGTACTTTGGTATAGTAATCAGCGTGCTTCCGCTCGGTTGGAGATCGTCTTTGCATTTACTGAGCGGAAGTGCGTAAAGCACAGTACGTAACTACTTCCAAATTGTTGTTTTGAACAGAGGGAATACGCGCCTTCAGCTCTGGTAATGTACTATTTCATGTGTGCGGTGTGACTTACCTCATTTTTTCGCCTTTATAGACCATGGGAAGATTATGTTGACCATTGATTGAACGGCATTCCTAGTGAGAAAGTGCAGAATTTTCTTTCCCGTTGGTAATGATTAGAAAATAAAGCTTTTCTCATTTGAACCGTCACTTATTTACGTTTTCCAAAATGAATGCGTGCAAAACTGGTAGTGTTTACCTCTGGGAAAAATAGGAAATTTCAAATCGAGCGAAATAGCGGCTCTGACTTCTCTCTGAGCAGTACCCTTGTTGGAACGTCCAATTTTTTAACAACAACTATAGTGACACGTCGATACTTTGCTTGATCAAAATCTGTCGAGTTAAAATTTATTTATTTTTGCTCCATTGGCACATTCGTCTTTATTTATGGTATTAGTTCAGTGTTGATCAGTAATTATATTGTGCACGATGCGAATCGGATCGCGTCAGGTTTGTGTTTGTGTGAAAGCTCAACTTGACGAAATATATTTTAGTTTTGTCAAGTTGAGCTTTCGAACAAACCTTACGCGATGCGATTCGCATTGCGCTCAATATAATTACTGCTTTAGCGTTTACGTATATTTGCTGGACGATATATAGTCTGACGTTCCTTACTATTATTTTAACCGTCACCGTCATTCCATATTTATACATTTAAACATTCTTCAGCATAAAAATATCTAAATTGATGCGAATGTTTTCAGTTTTCAATGTTTTAAACGCTTAACCGAATTTCTTATGCAATTTTTATATTTCTCACACTTTTTTTCTCATTTTATTGATCTCATTGTCAAGGCGAAACCATAAATAAATTAAAAAATTTGTGTAATTATTAAAATAGACACACAAGATGATGATGGTTGTGTTACATTGAATATTGTGTAGATATGCGTGTGGCCTATCATATAGATTCAGAGGAAAGTTTTTATTTTCATGAAAAATTCCAAATTGTTTAAAAATAAAATTGGAAGAAAAAGAAGAAAAATTAAATTTTATATTGCGCCGGCTATAAGACGTCTTTCTGATTAAAAAAAATAGCAGTGCTGCTGATCACTCTGAAAAATGATTTGACGTGCTTGATCATGGTAATTTTTTGGAATGGGATAAATTAAGCTGGTGTAGCATGGGTAAAACACTGAGTGTATGTCTTGGTAGAACAATTATTATAAATGATGTGAAAAATTGCAATAATCCAGGTAACTATTTCATTTTGTGTAGTCTGTAACTGTATGACCTATGCCTAAGCTTTTCTGTTTTGTTGAAAATATACATTTTCCAACGGTGTGACCATTTACCTCACCCTAAACTATTATATTCTGTGTGTTGGCGGCTTTTTTATCTCCCCTCGCCTTTAGGCGTCGACATAACAATTCTCTTCTAGTGTGAAACACTCGTAAATTATATAAAGGAAGGAGTGTACACTTGCAACAACTGCTTACTAATTATGTGGTTAAGAAACGAGTACACGGACTGATGGAATTTGAGTTTAGTTCCATAGGAAGGTTATAAACAAACCGAACAGACGTCCTATTCTGATTTATAGTCAGTTCTACTTGGTCCTTCCGTCCTTCGCTTTTTTCCTACTTTTTTTAAAAAAAGGGTTGAAGAGTTTTGCATTGGTTCTACAAGTCTTGTAGAAATCATAAGCTTATCACTGTGTGCAATGCTGACTTTCACATCCTCACATCACCACTTCACTCACATATTTCCTATATCTAAAACATTTCTCGAGCCCCTCGTCACCCTCTTATGTGGACGTCATCATTGCACAAACCCCTATTTTTTGTTTAAACTGAAAGTTAAGACCTCTTAGCATGCTACTTACCTCGGTTTTCAGCTTTGTACGTCGGTTTGTACGTGTTTCAGACTTCCAACTCGAAATGATTCTCCAGTCGTTCGTTGCCTATCGGCTGAAAGAGGTGATCTTCAAATCAAGTTACTAGCTAGACCATTTTGTCATAAGCAAAGATGACAACAAATCGGCTATGATGAGTTGAGATGAGACTAGAGTTGTTTCATACAATTATGTTGAAAGAGAAGTTAGTATGCTCAACATTTAATCGGTCTAATATTCATTCTAGCCAAATTGTTACAATTCACATTTCAAGCAACAACCTCTAGCTTCTTAACTTGTCCATTATCGATTTGTTGGCGTATGTTTCGGGCTAATATGACACAACCTTCGGATGCGTCACCCTTCGCATTGTCACCGTGAATTAAGAACGCACTTCTGCCGAACATATTCTGTCCTCCCGTTGGCGTCAAAGGTAACGCTAGCGGGCCAACTTTCTTCGAATCATACGACCGTCCAATGCTGTATGTTCCCACTGGTATGGGTCCCACATTCTTTTCGGCAGTGCAGCTCGGATTGTTTCTACAAGTTCCCTTCTTGCCGGAATAACCGTAGCCCAGAATTTTGTTTCCTAGTCGAATTTCACCATTGGTAATCTTGTAAACGTAGGAGCTGCCTGAGAAGGGGTTGCAAAACGTTTGAATTTAATATCGACTCAGAACAATTGAAATTCGGATTTGTTAAATTTACCTGCACTCTGACCATTAGCAACGTTACTGCAAATTGTAACTACGGCCACAAGAAGCAACAGTGTTGTTGACCTTTAAGTAATCCATATTGATTGATTGAAATTTCTGTTACACGCAGTCGTAGGTCTTAGAATGCATCGTAAGTTACGACAGATAAGGGAATTGTTAATTTTTACTTACTGCGCGTAAGTCCGTTTCATTTTACAAGCTATCAAAGAGAATGCGATTGCACTTAAGCGACGATCAACGGTTTACTATTTTTTCGCGTTGAATATACCCTCTATTTATAGTGCATTATGTCGGAGGGGATTTCTATTTTCTCGGTTTTGTTTGACTCACACATCGTACACCACGTACTTATCTTTTCATATCAAAACAAAATGTGTTTCCATAAATTAAATTGTTTCTTTTGCGGTTTTATATAAAACCAACTGTTTCGAATATCATTTTTGCTTTTCCGGCAGTGAGTAATTTTATAATTAGCGAAATGATTCACGTTAGATTTGGCGGAATGGTATGACCACATTTTCGTGGTCATGAAACACAGATCCTTTGTTTCCAACCCTGTCATCAAAGAAATCATTGTAGCCTTCCTGTAGCCAATAGAAACTTTTCCAAAACGTAAGATCCCATATCGGCAGCTTCTGAAGAAACTGCTTCACAGACTTAGTTGAAGAAGCTTTGGACAGTGTCACTCTAAGCGTAATGCTCAGTAATTGCTCCTACCACCCTTCTAATGCGACTTCGGTCAATTTTCCGAGCAAATATTTGACCATGTGAACGCGCCTGATTCCTATGCTCAATCATTTCTCACACAATGATTGGAGCGTTGACAAGTATGACTTCGACCCATATGATCGAGGCACCGAACCTACCTTAGCCAGCTAATCTGCTAGGTAATGAATATGATCCGATCGTAATGCGTCGAATGCAAATCTCTGAGTAAGAAGAAACCTTTTGAGATCGCTCAGAGATGCCTAAGCGAAAAAGATCTGTCCCTTCATTCGTCCGCTCTCTAACTTGGGTTAAACGACCGAGAGAATCCAGAGAATCTATGATAGGGATTGGGCAAAGTTTTTCGCATGCACATGCAGAAAATCGCAGCCAAAAGAAGTTTTAAGCGCGCAGATAACTAAAATCGGATCTTTGGTAGAATGAAATCAAATTTAGTTTAGTTTATAACAATGACGTCAATGAAAACACCACACACTCCTCAAATCAATTTTCATTCAAAATTTCAAATTATTTTTTCTTACGAAACTACACTTTGTGTCACTATATCGTCTTACTATTTGTATTTGACGGCGCATTTAATGGCTAAAATTAAAACGACAGAAAAATTGTGTTCGAAATTTGTCTTGTTAGCAAAAAAAAATAATTTCGTTGAATGTCCCCCAAAAGAACATAAACAAAAGCTTGGTGGGTGAAGCAATATACGCACCGTTACATATACGATTTGGGTGTGTTATTTATATTCATTCAAAATGCTGTCGTTTTGATGGAATTAGGTTATGAGTAGTTGGAGTACGTCATTAATATTCAACACGTACAACTGATATGTAGGTTGGTCTATAATCAACAGTCTAATAGACAGGTTGAATGCAGTAATTGTGTTTAAGCAGTAGTCCCCATTCAAGGGACTTTGTACATCGCGTGTGACTTTCAGCTGTCCTTCAAGTCCTTCAAATACTGATAATACTGGACATGTCAAATCTTCTAGGTATCCGCATGTAGCTTTATGTATGTAAACTTTGGAAGACCAAACCTAACCGAATCTAAATTTCGAGGCCTGGTGCCCCCCATTTTTCTAGTAATTATCAATACTAACGTCAGCTTACTCCTTGCAAAGACATTTTGAACATGGCAAGCGTTCCGCTGTGTTCTAATCTTCAAAACATTGCTCATCGCTTTTTATTTACAATCGTCGTCGATAACAGATGACTACCTGCAGTCCCATCAACAATCTCACTCACACTTTACATTTTATATTCTTCCAGATTGTGACCCGAACCTAAGGCCATCGACAACCGCTGAACTAGGTCATCTAGTCGATCGTTTGGAAAAAATTATTGAACGTCTTGAACGAACTGTATCTGCCCGTGAATTGGCAACAGTGAATGGAGCATTAAATGCTGTGATACAAAAAACAGATTCAGAGGAACTAGACAGTCTGCCATTACCGCTACCACCATCGACGCCCAATTTTGATTTACTCATTGGTGATATTGCTGCCGATAGTGTGAACGACAATTTTCCATTGTTAAACGGTAAGAAGATTACCATCGACCTTGAAAATCTACCAACGGTGATCGATCACACCGACGAATATCTTACTCAAGACGAACCAGACTATTCACCACCAACCAGTATGAGTGTTTTGGGATATCAGGACATTGTCAGCGGACCGCTATTCGAATATCTTAATCTATCGAAGAAAATCGGCGGCGATGTAGCTAAACATGCTGAGTCTGTAGAAAGGGCTTTCAACGCACAACTGGCGTATGTCACTCTGGCATCGTCGTCAGCTCAACCATCTCCGGCCGACCAACAGCGACTACTCAAACCAACATCCGATGAAATTTCTTCAATCCAGGAATATCGGGAAAAAAATCGTACGTCTCCATTCTTCAACCATTTGTCAGCGATTAGCGAGAGTATTCCCGCTTTGGGATGGGTTTGTGTGGTAAGTTTCGATAGTTTCGACAAAAACGATTAGTTCCATTCACTTTTACAATCTTTTTCCTTCAGTCTCCAACGCCAGGACCACATGTCAAAGAGATGAACGACGCTGGTCAATTTTACACGAATCGTGTACTGAAGGATTGGAAAGAGAAGGACACCACCCATGTGGAGTGGGCGCGTTCGTGGATTCAAACATTGACTGAATTGCAAAAATATATTCGACAATACCATACGACTGGACTTGTTTGGTCGGGTAAAGCTGTCGCCACTTCTGGTGGACCACCTCCGCCTCCACCTGGTATGCCCCCACCACCACCAGTTCTTCCAGACCTGGGCAGTTTAGCCTTCGATTCAAATGACGACCGAAGTGCATTGTTCGCACAGATCAATAAGGGAGCTGACATAACGAAAGGTAAATTGGAATGTCTGAACGAAGTTTTCTCGACTCATTCGAGTTCAGCTCTATGGTCAGTAAGACCTGAGGATCATAACTTCATTTCATTAAGAGGAAATTACGAATCTTTGACTATCTAATGACACTGAGCACATTTATCTGTCGTTTAAAATTAAAAAAAAATCATTTTTCCAGGTCTGAAGAAAGTTACGTCCGAAATGCAAACACACAAGAACACAGCTCTGCGTTCTGGACCGGCTCCATTCAAAGCACCAGTTCCTTTACCATCATCTGGCAACAAGGCTCCTGCTCCAGTCGCCAATAAGCCTCCAGTATTCACAAGGGATGGAAAGAAATGGCTGATTGTAAGTGAAACCAGAAAAACACTCTGCGTCTCATTCTAACCCTTTTCCGTTTGTGTCGTTTTTCAGGAATATCAGAAAAACAATCCGACTTTGCTGGTGGAAGATACCGAAATGAACAACATGGTCTACTTATTCAAATGCGAAGGATCGACCGTGACTGTCAAGGGAAAGATCAACGGAATCATCCTGGACTCATGCAAGAAATGTTCCGTACTTTTAGACTCTGTTGTGTCGTCCGTTGAATTTGTCAACTGTCAAAGCGTACAGATGCAAGTATGTGAAGCGGGGAAACTTAATAGACGCCGTGCCGGTTCATTGGATTGATTGTGTGTTTCCGTTTGTTCTAGGTTCTAGGCAATGTACCGACTATTTCGATTGACAAAACGGACGGTTGCCAAATGTATTTGTCCGATAAGTCATTAGACGTTGAGATCATTTCGTCAAAGTCATCCGAAATGAATGTTCTGATTCCGAAAGGGAATGGAGATTATGTGAGTATACTGAGCGGCGGGCGCTGTGACAGGATGTTTTGATTGTCTCTATCTCTCTCT
>JANTFA010051784.1:0-15115 GCA_026413405.1 Phytosciara flavipes | reverse complement strand
GCGATCCTCGGCATTCAAACAGAGAAATGATACCTAGATGGCGTTGCGTTGCATTCCAATTGAGGATTAGTTGAGATTACATTCAATTGAGTATCTAATCAATTAAGGGAATTATTATTCGAGATTTTTTACGTTACAAATTGGCAACGGACAATCAGAATATCAAAAGAGGGAAGTATTACATTGAAAACAAATGAAGAAATTTTTCGATTTTGCCCTGCCATGGGATTGAACACAGATTCAGTGGTTATATTACACCACGCTTGCCACTATTTCTGTGGAAACTACCCTTGTGCATATCAGTTTACACAACGATGTGCAACCATAAACCCAGACAAATACCCACAAGATATTGGTAATATTTGGTTAAATTTAAAGCTGGAAGTTTAGAATAATATTATCTCACAACGTGAATAGAATTTCAAAGTTTAAATTTGCCAAAACTGCTTGAGAATTTCATATTCTTTTAGCAGTCACAGAATTTTACTTTTATGATGCAAAGCTAACCCATGAACTTTTACATTTATTTTGCACACACAGAAATTGTCTCGAATTGTCGAATGTGGTTAGGAGTTTAATATTCGAAAATGCATTCAACATGAATATTATATGTATGTCTTCACACTCGAAAGGTTTGAGTAACTGTCTTTGATGTCAGTCAGTGGTTCAATACAAGAGTCTACTTTGTCCACACCCTTGTTGTCTATGTTTTCTGCGGTATCGACTGCATAAATATGGATTTTGGGTTCCCTCTAAACTTTTACAGGAGGAAAAAATTACATCCAACAATCCAACTGAACGAAATTGCGATCGTTGTTGGGTTTTTTCTGATTACCAGCAAAACATACATGGAAATGTCAAGGTACATTTCTGAACTCAACTCACCGTACAATCACTATCACCGACATAGCAGAAATCACCAGACACAGAAGTTGGCACCCACAAATGATCATTTGCCACTGCATTTTCACTCCAATCAGGTGTTTGTCTAATTTGGCGCGCAGATTCGCCAGATTTGCTAGAATTAAAAATAAAACGGCAACATTAATACTTTGGCCGACGAAATGGTAAAATTTATAATCAAAATATCTTATGGTTAATCAGTCAACGAAAACCAATTTTTGGGACAAATCACATTTTCAGCAATGTATTCCAATTTCGTTTGTCAACACCTTTATAGGTTGAAACATCTATGACGTATATGGCGTCCCTTATAAGTGGACAAAATAACAAATTGATTTATTATAGTCTCGCCCACGTTTGAGTTGCATATATCGTAGGGCTGTCATTTGTTGTGTAGAGTTTTCGTATGGAAATGACAAAATGATTTCCTGGACCCTTCAGTAGATAGGTCCCGTTCGTTTCCCATTTAACGTGCCAACAATATTTTTAAATACGCCACTTCTTTCTATTTACGATTTCAATCTCTGTCCCGCCTAACTTCACACGTCTCTTTCACCCTCGAACATTAGAAAGATAAAAGGAGAATAAAAATAGAACCGATTACAGATAGATGTAGGGGCGACTCAATATAGCGTAGTGGTTAACTCGTCTGCTTTCCACTAAACGATTGAAGTTGTCAATGATGCGAGTTCGATTCCTAGCTGTGGCAAGAAAACACAGCTGATTGAATTGATTTGAGTCTGTGGCAGTTGGTGGTAATAGCTTGCCGGCAAAAGATATTGTTGGGAGACACTGGCATTCCACTCCTACTAGTTTCACTCCTTACTACATAGATGTCGGATGTCACTCAACATCGATGTAACTTAGGTTTGTCGCGCAGTTTCCCACTGACACAGTAAAATTTTTCGAAAGGTGTCGAAAGGATCTCGAAAAGAAGAACCACATTTAGCGAAACTAGTAAATTATGGTCTAGCCTCTGACCTAGCAAATAAATGTTTGGGCCAGAGAAACGATAAGTTGGTACGCCTTCATTTAGACAGAAGGAATATGTGAATGACAGTTGCTTTCTATGAGAGAGAATTTGAAAGAGCTTGAGAGGATTTCATACGAAATTCGTTCTATTCTCTCCCATGGGAACCAACTGTCATTCACATGTTCCTTCTATCTGGCCACAGGCTTTTACCAACTTAGCATTGCTCTAATTAGGACGGATTATTATAGATAGATGCAGAACTTTAACACCGGAAAGGAGAATAATAAATTGAGTTACTTGGCTTGAGGAGCAGATAAACATAAATTGGACTGAGAAAGCTTTTTGGTTGACAAAAGATTTTCTACTTTATTCGCACCTAGACTTTAAATTTACAGGAAATGGTGCTATTTAAAGCGGGAAAAAAGGTCATATTGAGATGGACGAAAATTAGTATGTGATGACATAACATGGTTTGAGTGAAATAATATAACTGACGCATTTGTTTGGAATGCTAGATATTCGCTACACGTAAAAAGGGGAAACCGAGACAGAAAAAAATCGTAAAATGGCCTTTTTAAAAGCAATCTATGGCATCCCTAGCGCAACCCTCACACATTTGCTTTCATAAAATGAAATTATGGAATTCCAAAACGAAAAAAAAGAGCACAGAAAATTCAGTGTAAAGATTCTTTCTTAGTGCGAATCTTCTTATACAACTTCAATTATACGAACACAAATATATTCAAATAAAGAAAGCATTTCAAAGCAGCTCATTTTTATGCTAATACTCAATTTAATACTTAAAATTTTTTTTTTTTTTATTATTACGTCTTCTTCTTCATCTTATTCAAGAATCAATATAGAAATGATTCGCAATTGCTTTTGAACATAAGTTTACCCGCAAATAAAGAAATAAAAAGGCAAACGGTTTCCATTATCATGATTACTTTTACATCTTTATCCGATTATTGTTATCGTAAATAACAGCCAGAGATAGAGGAAGATAGAACCTTCTTATTTTCATCTCTGTTGTATTAAGAGACGGTTCATAAAGATATGCTTGACATACTTTATGGATGATCCATAAGATGACATCCATAAATCACGTCAGTTGTTTGCGACTCTTTTTTTTTCTCATTGTAAAGGGGTGAATATCCACACTTTCTCAAAATATGCCTTCGTTTATAGCATGGGTGTCTTCCTCCCCTTGAATAGGTGACCGAATTTGAAGATACATTCTCTTCATTAATAGAAGAAATCAAAATTTTATGGTACACGGTTCGACATGATTGATAAAATGTACAGTCTTTCCATAAAACTCACATTTTGGGACATGTTTATGATACCAAACAACAGACACCTTTTAAAACAATGTGTATGTGCCGCACATAATGTGCGGCTGCTACGTTAACAACCCTTAACCATATCGATACAAATATTATCATTATCAAGACAATGTTCGCTGTACATGAACACACCTCAATAACAAAGACCGTATGAACAGTATCAAATTGAAAAAGGATATATGAGGAAGATGTAGGGATAAGCTGTTAAGGTTTCTGTTAATTGCAAAGTTGGGCTTTTTCAAATAAGAAATCGTTCTCACACCGACAAATGGTATTATTACAGCTTCGGATGCATAACTTTCTTGTATGAATTAACATTTAAGCAGATAATGGTTACGGGTTACGGGAAATTGCCGCCGACACCATGGAATTTCTTGTTAACTCTTTTTCTTGTCAACGAACTTGCATGAGTGTTTATTGGGTTTCCCGAAATTTACATTGGACATACGTGACACAAAATAAAACTAGAGTCCATTGGACACGAAATTTTCAATTCCAAGAGTTTAGGGAGTTTCTTTGGGGGGAATGACACACTGTTGACCCAAGAAGTGCATACTTGTCCAGTTTCTAGTGATTTTAATCTGATGACAACACTGAAAAAGCGTGACGTCATTTTTGTACGACCCCTTATCGATGTCAAACAATTTCGGCTGGTGAAACCGCACCTATTTTTTACTCAAACGCTAAAGCACAAGTGTAATTGTAACAAGAAACATGAAAAACAACAAGTAAAAACGAATCCAAATCTGGCTACTCTACCTGAAATGATACGGCGCTGCAGCTCTATTTCTGTATCGAATTGCTTTTTTACGTTTCACAGCATTCGGTTTTCGGTAAACGGACAGCGATTTTACACTAGATGAAGTAGATGTAGCTGACACACTTGACGCACGTCTATACCAAGATTGGACTGAAATATCTTCCATTCCATTGACCTTTCTTTTTCGTTTATTTAGTTTTACATTTCACAAATTTAATTGCTTACAACAGTCTATGCATAAGTTATTACAATCATAAGATGCACCACGAGAGGCTAGATATTCAATATATCAAATTGATGACAATCTCAGGCCATATGCTTCGAAGATTAATTGTCTTTGGTATTTATAATCTCGAAATCAATAAATTATCACAAGTTTTCTTTCGTTTTGCTGGGAGAAAAAGTACGTAAAAGCGACACAGCAATAGACAAACTTTCCCATGATACTCCCCGCACATTGAATCACCATCATAAATGTTTTATACATAAAGCTTACACGCGTCGTCATGTACATATGATAGACTCAGACGTATTATCCCATAATATATATCCACAACCTGTAACTTGAACTTTAGCTAGACATTTATTTTGAATGTTTACAAATGACGTCACGGTCGTTTTACTGGTATCTTTTTGTGCTCTATAGTCCCACAAGGACTAGAAACTATTATTTTCTGGTCACATTCAAGCGATTGCTTGAAAATTGAATGTAGCATCTCTCAATTGGTAATTTCCATGCTGTGAGGTGTTTGTCATTAGCGTTCTGTAAGTGTGAACTGTACAGAACACTAATACGGCCAGTTGTAGCATATGGATCGGAAGATTGGTGCATGACACAACGGGATGAGCGGACACTTCTAGTGTTTGAAAGCAGAATCCTTCGGTCAATATTTGGGGGAGTAAATGTGGCCGAACATAGGCGAAGGAGATTCAATCATGAGCTGTACGAGCTTTACAAAGAGCCACATATAGTCAAACACATCAAAATCAATCGGCTAAGATAAGATGGCTCGGTCATGTGCAAAGGATGGAGGAGGATCGTGTACCCCTGAAACTTCTGAACACAAACCGAGATGGAAACCACAAACCAGGAAGACTGAAAGCAAGATGTAAGGACGCAATTTAGTCGGATCTAAAAGTACTGAGAGTAAGCGATTGGAGAACGTTGGCGCGGAATAGGTCAGATTAGAGGAAAATGCTGGAGGAGGAGGAGTAGGCCAAAACCAATAGTAGGTTGTAGTGCCCGACTAAGTAAGTAAGTAGAGGTGTTTGTCGTTTGTCATTCTTTGCCTAAATAATTATATTTCACAAGCAGATCACAAGTGTTGAAGTGTGTAACTAAATGGTATTGAATGGGGTATTTGGTTCATCAAAATAGTGAGCACGCTTTCTTGAATAAAGACGAGACCGTGCAAAAGAGATCCAAATGTCGTACTTTCTAGCGTTTGAATGGCTCCACCGTATCACATCGTTTAAGCGAAAAACCTACTTGAACACAAATCAATAATTACGCACTCGAAATAAATATCACAGCACTGTAGTACCTTCAACGAAGTTTTTCATTTGTTCCATATATCGAAACTAAGTACAACTTTTAATCGATTCTATACACATCGAAAATCACACAATTCATCACACTCAGTACATGTATCGAGATCAAGAAGAAGAAGAAGAACAAAAAATTTACCCCAAGGGATGAAAAGAACAAACATTCGTACACTAATGAGAAGAACTTTCACTTCGCTAGAGGGTAATTTGGCCTTTCCCCCACACTAGGGACCACCCTTTGCCTCTAATTGGGTTATTAACGCCACACACATGAGAATGAAATTTCTTTGTAAACCGATAGGCTTGTCGTGTCGGTTGAAAATAAGTTGCTGGAATGTGTAATGTTCACAGTAGCTCACATGAAAGTGCGAAAGAAATTCGCCAGACATTTTTCGAAAACAAGTTTTCACTATTAGTGTTTGGCTTAATTGAGATTATTTTGACGAATTGTAACTATATCTTGGAGCGTTTCTGGCACACCAATGCGACGTAGAATTAAATTAGGGAAATTACAGCCACAACAAAACAACACCACCAACCGGGTAATACCCGGAAAATATTCACATCGTTTTATCGCTTCCAACAGAGCAACAACGTCTCGTCTGCTACTGAATATTAAATTGTTTGTTTCTCTTAGCATTTTGATGTGTAGATTTGCTTTTTTTCCTATTTAAGTAAGTCGAAGGATATGTCCGTCAGAAGGTACGTTATCATGTGTAGGCCTAATGTACGTACATTTACACTCAAACGAAAAGGAATAGAGTAATGACAACAACATCTTATTAGATGAAAAAAACCGGACCATTATATAACACAAAAATCTAAACTGTATCCCATCATCTCTCAGTATATCTGGCCCAAAATGTGTTGATAACATTTTCCGGATGCTTTCAAAATCTGTGCACATTCGGAGGGGGAGGGGGGAGGCCCATTAAACCTCATCCATATATCAAACAATTTAGCTTTTTGCCTTCTGGTTTGGAACAACTCTCGAATTGTTTCTCGTCTAGCCGATATATTCAGACTCAAAATATTTACTTACAAACCCAACCGAACATGGTAGACATCGTAAAATGGTCCGTAAAATGTATTATATGAAGATGATCTTCGTCTATCTGTTCGTATTCTTTTGAGATTATATGTTTTCTATAAAATGAGAAGACGAACAGCAACAAAAAAACAACGTACGGAGATATCAAGCGAAATGTTAATAGGACAGTGATCCTATTTAAGTGTTTAGTTTGGATAATGCATTCGTTTGTGAACGCAATGTAACAAATAGAAATGAGTGTGCCATGAAATTGTAGTGGGTATTTAATGGGAAAATGTTTATGAATTCTATTTATTTTAATCAACATTTCACAGTCGAGCTATTCTTCTCAAAGCTGCTTTTCCATCTAAGCTTTGGTCAACATCATGTTAATCAACATAAACTGTACCAGAGAAGTAAAATATTGAGAGTTCCATTTAAAGTGGCGAAAAGTAGTTAGCAGAAGACGTTATACCTGACACATTTGGACACGTTAGTGCACGCGGAATTGATACAACATTGTATGCACCTGGCACAGTCGGATAGGTTGGTGCGGCTGTAATTGCTACAAAATTGGATGCGGATACAGCTCACACAAACAGATAGGCTGATGGTTGAGCTTTTATCGTTTTAGCTTTCATTTCGCTGATGACTCGGTAAAGATGTTAAAAGGCTCTTGACGTTGGAGGTCTCTGGGCAATAAGACTTTTATTGGAAATGAAAAATGCATTTCACTTGTCTCTCAGTTTCTAAACAGTGTGGCAGAAACATTCACTTTGTTACACAGTTATGGGATGCTAAACTTCCTTCATCTCAGACAATTTACTACACCTCGATCTGTTAAATGATTGGCTGTTTAATAAGGTTATACTTGCCATTTGACGTAGTTGAAACTGACTTACTGTTACCGCCGCTTGTGTTGGACTTTGTTGTGAACAGTCATGTTAGCCGAGTGATTTTTTGAAATCGGCGTGACCGTCGGTGTTATGTCTTAACGGAACATTGGACCATTGGTTTTTTCAGAAGACTTTTGGACAATGAATCAGAGAATGAGTTTGTTTTAGTTTAATCGAATCGGCTAGATGCAAAGTTTAAAGTGTTTGAAGTAAAAAGTCAAAAAATGTCGGCGCCAGCAATATAAACTTTAAACTTTACATACAGCCGATTTGTTTGAACTAAAAAATAATAATTCTCTATTTCATTAGTCCAAAAGTCTTCTGAAGAAACCAAGGAACCAACCTAATGTGTCGTTTAGATCCCACGTCGAAGGTCACACAGAGTAAAAAAAATCGATCGGCTAACATGACTGGTTGTGAAGACGATTTGGAAGTTTTCTTTAGGTTGCGTGAGTTGCGTCCACGGATCACATCTCGTGTGGAAGATAATAAGAAAAAATTTCTTTTCCCGGTTCTCAATTTGAATCTACTGTTTGACAAAACTAAAGCAGGTCACATATCGACATATCTCTTCAGGAGTCCCACACGTAATCACATCGGTGATTTGTGAAATGTTTGCTAATTGAATAGAAATAGAATTTGTTCGAGAGATTCAATTAAAATAAAAATTAATTGACATTTGGATTCGCTTCGTTGGAGCTCTGTGTGTTTTTTTTTTCTCTCTCGTTAAAATGTTCCATTTATGCTAATAGGATATCGATACTTCAGAATTTATGTTCGCTTATATTTTCGGATATATAATTACCGGTAAATTTTCCCTTCATTTCCCATTCACATTAGCTACAACAAAACCGTAACGTGTACGCCCCAAGTCAAAGTATGTTTTTACTTAGTAGAATTTACCCTGAAAACTACGTGTACAAAGCAAAAAAAATTCACTCACAGCACAGGACCAATTACATTCAAAAATTCCACACCCACAATTAACTTCTGTATAACCATAAGACTCATTATCTTTAATATTCCATTAGCTACATTTCCTTTTTACGGCAACGCAACAACGGCAAGAAGCAGAAAAAAAAACTTGTTTATTTCAAACGTCGTAAAATTTTATTCCTTAGCAAGAGAACACAAATTAATGAAAAATAAAATGACATGGCAACGAAAATAAATCCCTTTCATGAGTTGAATACATTTGCATGCCATTTTAGACGCAACAGAGTAATAATAATTTCTTTTTCCTCGCAAAACACATTTCAAAAGGTAAAATGTAATACGTAAAGCAGCGGCAGCAGCAGCAAAAGAATGTTTCATTTAATAAGTTTAATTATTTGTGTCAATGTGATGGGAAAGTAAAGCACCCAATGGGGGTGTGGGTGCGGGTGGTGGTGATTGTTGTTAGACAGACATAAGATTTAAGATTGTGTTTGGAAGTAACGATTTTTTTTTATTATTCTACTCTCAAGAACACCGTTAACCGTATTTCTTACTTAACAGAATGAAACAATTTTTCTTTTCTTTTACTTAAAAAGCAACAAACAAAGAAAGTTCGGATAAGTGTTAGGCCGTAAATGTTTCCCGTATACCAGACATCAACATGTAACGCCTTGTGGTGTATGAGTTGCTGTGGTGGGTATCTGTAATTCACATTGTTTGTTTGATTATGTTGAACTAGATTAAAAATCCAAAATGACGAAACATGCGAATTTGAAATCTAGTCCTTCTTTTGATAAACAAAGGCCCAGGTCGCTGAATCGGTAAAGTGTTGGGCTCATGGGCTATGGTTCTAGGGTTCGACTCCCGGTACAAACATTATCGACACGGTTTTTCCTAATCATGAGGATGATTAGTCATGCTATAAACTTATGCTCTATTGGCCGTAACGTCTCACACAAAATCAGAAAAAAAAATTTATTGAAAAAAATGACAGAATTAGAAGAGAAATGAAAACCTGCAGTAACTCCATCTATCGGTAATACTAGAAACTCAGCTATAGCAGCTTTCAAGTCGAAATGACTCGACAATGTAAGTTACACTTGCATCGACGTTGGTTCGGATTACACCTTAATCAGTAGGTCCACTATGAGTAATTAGTACAATGAACCTAATGGAGGCCAACAACTACCTTTAATAATAATGAAATATAAACAAAGTTGAGTCAAATAATGTGGATTACAAATATAAACAACACCCAAATCAAAGAAACGTGTCGGGCTCATCGCCTGTATTACAAAAATTCGTAATGAGTTGTGAAAGTTTTACGGTGAAACTTAATACTTTCTGGAATATGATGTCACTGACTTTGATGGAATGACATGTACTTCAACAAAGCTAAGTTTTCAGATTTTTTCTTCAATGGATAGGGATCATCCATAAATTCTAGTTCTTTTTGAAGGGGCGAGGGGGTATGATGCAGGTGTGACTTGCGTGTTATAATTTATACGAGAAGTGCGGTCGAGGGAGGGATCTGAAAATCTGTAAGAAATTAGGATGGGATTTATGAATGGTTTTCCATATCCAGAACTGCAATAAGCAATTTTAATCTTGCTATTCATCTTCGTTTTTTATTCGAATTTGTCTGGTTTGAGCTGTGTTTGTGCAACATTGACATGGCAATCTGCTTCTTCGATAATTATAATGAGAATCACAGTGGGATGAGTTCAGGCTCCTAGCAGCCGCAGGGCTTTCTTGCTCTAATAAAATACCTCATGCCATTTTATATGGTTGAATTTTCATTCATCCCAGCATTCACCAAATAGAATACAAAGAGAGCCAAATTCCTCTTTTACTTTGTGCGGTAATTTGGAAAAATGTCCATCATCAACGATAAAGATCAACATTCATTTAATGTACTTCCGACTACAACGACCAACTACACCTCCATACAACTGTTGATGTCCCAGTGAACAACGCAAGGAGCATATTTCCAGATGCAAAGGCCGCAATAAGGAAAAGTGATTTTTGTGTGTCAACATTGTGTGTCAACAACGGATATGAGATTTCATTTAATGAAGAAAATCTTATGCGTTCCGATGATATTTTACTGTGTACACACTTCTTTCGTAATGATTTTTGTATTCTAAGAACACTCAATATGCTCCCTCCCTATTCCCAAAAACATGTGCTAACTACAACAACAACCAAACTCAAAGGGCAAATCAGGCATGACGTACCCATCAGATGAACGAAAACCAGTTGAAATCGATTTTTTATAAGTCTCACAATGTAATGGTATAATTTGAGCAGTATATAGAAACCCTTTCCTTTGATTGTACGATGAAACAAACTGAATACATTCGAATAACCGGTCAATCCTTGGGGACTAAAAGATCACTGTGACTCTAGATAATGTGGCAACATACCGGTGTCAGAAAAGCATTTTTATGTCACAGTCTAACGGTCGGTCAGCTTAAAGTGGAAGAGACATTGTTTCCTTCATTACACAGCAAATATGGATGGACACGATACAATAGGAACATTATCATATTCATCTACTATACAGGCACACAACCAAAACAATACTTCCATGCTTTAACAACTGCTCATTCAGACCGATTCAACCTATAAATCCAAAGGAACATGTAGTGCAAGAGAGAGATTCTTTTGAAAAACAGCCTACCAAAATCGGACGCACTTTTTTTGGACTTTTTTATGTGTGCCTAGAAAGGCACTCGGCCCTAAAAGCCAAAACCATTTTTTTCGAAATGCCTCGGCGCTCGTGTCGCTGCTGGGAGGTGATCAAAAACCGAAAACATGCATTTTTCTTATGGAAAATTTTCCGGGTACATGAAGGATACAGGGTCGTGAGGGGCGTCATTAGAAATGTATTTGCACGTACTTTCGGGGCAAATAGAGTCAAGTGGGGGCTTGGAAGCGTCTTTGATGAGCTATGATCAGTTGAAGTTTTCAATCGAAAAGAAGCTGAAAACATGCACTTTTCATTTGGAAGTTTCTCGAGGTACACGAAACGAACAAGGTCGTGTGTGGTATGATTAGAAAGGTACCTAAGAAGAGATATGAGCACTTCAACTTCTCATGTTTCTTCTCAGATGCTTCCCCGAAAGTACTCGCAAATACCTTTCTAATGACGCCCCTCACGACCCTATACCCTCCATGTACACGGAGAAAGTTCGATAAGAAAAATCCCTCAGAACGGTACCTATAGTCCGATAAACATTTTGATAATGCCCAAAAGTCTAATAGTTCCGTTAATTGAATGCGTTCTTTGTGAAAATATTTCACAGACTAGTCGTAGATACAACAAGTCCATAGCTGACGATAGTAAATTGTTTCGAAGAATGCGTCGTAATTCCGTTATCTATTCACCATGCTGTTTGTTCTGGTAACACTTCATTTTCCATTCAGAAAATGCAAACTTACTCCACCAAGCGTTATAAAAAGCGATTTAAGGTTTGGCTGTCGTGCATAAAAATAAATCTTTTTCAAATATCGAACGTCACTTCATATTGATATTTGATATTGGCGAGAGTTTTTTGTTGTTGTTGTTTTGTTGATGTTGAATGCCATTGAAACAGGACACAGATTTTGTCATCTAACCACAAATTTCCAATTAATTCTTCAAAATATTTTCATTAACAAATCGACACAGAATATTATTATGATCGAAGCCGACACATTTTTTTGTTGTTTAAATTGACTTTTATGTTCGACACCAAAACCACCCCAGAGCATTGGGGAAAACTGTTTTGGCCGAACTTATTTTTTAATATGAAATTTTTCCGAGGTTCGACACCAATAATATGCAATGGTTTTTGTACAGTATCTAGTAAAACACTGATTCAACTGATATGCTTTCCACATTGCCATACTATTCATATCTTCAGCTATACAATACAGCTATAAACAGCACGATTTACAGTCGTACATTCGAGATTATTATTTTTTATCAGTCCGCAATATATTTGTGCTTTATGTAATGAAGTATATTTCAATATATCTCGATTGAGACGTTGGAGATTCAGTGCCTTTTTCTGCCAGATAATGAATACCCAAAAATAGGAACGTGAAGATCTTGCTTGAGTATTCATAATGTTTTGTTGTGTTGGTAGTTTGCTTCACCTTCGGCTCATACACAATATCAAAACAATAAATTTTTCCAAGCTAGACAGTTACAATGCTTTTAATGCTTGCCAGGGCCGTAGCTAGGTAGGTAATAGGAGGTGCTGAGTACATCCATAATGTTTTTGAACACCCCCTGGAAATGAATTCAATTGTGAATGCTACTTCTTCCACCAACAATTAGTAGTTTTGCATTTTGTTGAATTAGGTTGGATGATCTTTCCAAGTTATTTTTAAACTCTGCAAACAACCAATACCAACAATTAATGTTAATGTTACATGGCTCAAAAATGTTCACTCGATTTTTAACTTCGTTTGAAAAATTTGGTTTCCATTCAACAGGGAAAACAGCCCAACATAAATAGAGACAGCTTAGAGGCACTCTGTATTGTAAACCGTACCTTTTTTCCATACAAATTGAAGAAGAGTTCACAATGCTAGTTAAGTTGTAAAATTTTAATTAATTATATAAAATGAATGGGGAACTTTTGATGCATGATGTTCAGCAGTTTCTTGTTGAGAATGATATTTTACATGGATTTGCAAAAAATCGTCCAACCTAATTAATTCAAATATTTTGCAATATCGTTCCTAAAATATCTTTCGGATAGCTTCAAAAGTAAAGTAAAGTATGTGTTAAGTAGACAGCTGTTAATCTGCTGTTTCATTTCGCTTATGGTTCGCTAGATGTGTACGTAAAATACAAGTAGCCTCTTGAGGTTGCATGTCTTCTTGCCACCGTCGCCATGAACTGATGAGATGTGGCATTTTTTAAGGCTTTCACAGAAATATAAAATACATTGCACGTATCTTTCAAATCGAAACAGTGGTAAAAACATTCGCTTGTTGATAATCTGTATTTCGTTTTTCGTGTCCCCTAAAGTAGAGACCTAGCAACGGTCCTGATGCTTGCTAACAAATAATGGGAAAAGCCCGACATTGTGAGAGATAATAAGCGCGCATTTTCTGGCTAACCAGCATGAAAAGTGTCTGCGAGTAAATGAAATATTTTAATGTTATCGTGATACAGGACAATAATGAGGAAATATTTACTTCGGTTTCGTTTAGAGTTCAAATATGTCTAGAGATAACGTGAGATAATTATGCGGAAAAAAACGTGTCACTTCGACATTATTTGAGTACTGTAGAACTGCACCCATTACACCAGCTATGAGTCAAAAACGATTGGAACCGAGCTAGCATACGGGATAGGGGAATGGTGTTATGACTGGATGAAATAAAACCGTTAACTTCTAAAACACCTGGTGCAACATTCTTGCCTCAAATGCGTTCCTTGAATACTCATAATTTACTTTCATTAATCTATTCAGATGCCCGTTATAAATCGAAACTAAGCGAATAACATTCGCGAATTTCAAGTTCAAAATGTGGCAGAATGTTTCTCTTGGAACATTTTAATGTTCGCACATAATAAAAACAAAAGAGAGAGAGAAAAACTTTCAATAAAAATGTGAGACTCTCCGCTAATTAAGTGAAAACAAAGCATTTCATAGGAATGCCGTAAAATAATTCCTCACTTTTCATCGAATATAACTTGCAAAATATATTCAAGGCCCCCCCCACTGTGGAATTGGTAATAAAATCTATTTAAAGAAAAACCACCCACATCCATCCAGACCCGGCACGTATATTATACACATTTTTATAGTCCTCATTATAACAACGTATTAAGTCAAAGGTCATTCAATTAATATTGGACTTTAAATTGGCGACGAGAATATAAGACAACGTCATAAAACAGTAAAATCAATTAAGATGAGGAAAAGTTCAAATTGAAATTAAACAAATTTTTGGACTGATCGTTCGTTCCATAATTTATATTACATTGCAAATTCTATTTGCGGGTGAATTTGAATGTGATCAGTGATGGTATAATATAATCTTTGTGTACGGAAAGTATAGGATTTCTGTAGAAACTTGTCTCGTATACTGTCTATATAATAATAAAGTCGTCAGACGAAAAAAAACGTCGAACTACAGCATACACATGTCGTGTGAACAATGTACAGTGTCATACAATGAAATGCAATTTAATTTCGATATTTGTCTATTTTGCCACCACAGACGAGCTACATTCGTTTGTCAAGAAAGTTCCATAAACATTTGAGCATTTTCTTGCTCGTTCATAAAAGTCCTAACATCGAATCCACATTTATTTGATTAATTAATTGAGCTACGGAACCGTGAAGCATTGCACTTTAGAAAATTAAATAAAAATTCAAATTGTATAAACTGATGCGCAGATGCTCTCGCTAAAGTGATTTTACTAATCAAGGGTTTTTTGTGGTCGCCATTGGATTTGTGTACTGAAGCTAATACCGTGTTCAAGGTTCATATTTGAAATATTCATTTACCAGATATACCAAATAATCAAAAGAAAAAGGAGTATCAGCTCAAAAATGATGGAGCAAATGATGATATTGGTAGTGTAGCATGATTTTTGCATAATTATTTGCAGGACAAAAATCAAATAATAATTCGCTGTGAGGTAAAAACAAGCAACAGAACCTAACTCATCGCGAACTTTTTTCAACGGTTTAGCCTGTCTAGCCGCCGGCC